>JAMXDD010000007.1:21178074-21222165 GCA_024733475.1 Syzygium grande
TCCCAACAGTTTCGTTCCATGAAAAGATACATTACAGCGCAAAACGGTAAGGCATCTAACATTCACTCATGAATCAGCCCATTGTACAACCTCTCAAATTCCAACTTCGGCCGTGATTTACAAGCCAGAGTCATTCGATCACATGAGGCAAAGGCGTGAATGAATAAGATGAGTACAGAAAGCTGATTTGATCATTGCATAATCTACACCATGTCATGTGTAGCAAAAGGAAATCATGTCCAATCTACAACCGAATATATCATTTGAGTTTACCAAATTAAACAGTAAAAAATGTAGAGAAATTCACTTTAGATATTAAATATATGTCTCGAGTTTAAGCCCGAAGCAAAAAAAAATCTAAATATTTCCAATTGGATATTTTGCGGATCTCCGAAATTGAGCAAGTTTTGGACCTCAATTTACGTATCTTGTGGAAAAGGAAATATTCCCATGATTGAAGCAAAATTGGGCCAAAGGAAAATAATCTACGTTCCTGATTTATGCTCAAGTCGGTCAAAGAAAAGAAGAAGAGGAAAGTTGACTTTGTTGACCGCCCATTAGGATTGCATGGTTTCCTTCTTGTCCAAGCTGGAGTCGACCATTGCATATTCTTTTCTTGGGGTATAAAATATTAATTGTGGAGCTGTTGGGTGGCTCTTGAGGCATAGAAGACTTCTTGAAGCACCGCTGTCGCGTGAGTGCTTGGGATGTGGGGTTATTGTTGATACGAAGTTTTGAAGCACCGTTTATGAGTGCTTGAAAGTGAGCTTGTTCTTGTTCGTGAATTACATCCAAGAAGAATTAGTGTTCAAGCGTAAATCTTGTGATAAGATTTGTGTATAATTCCTTTGCAAGATTGAGAGATTATTTCGTGAGGAATTGTGGGGGTAAACACTGCGTAAGTTATTGGGTGTAATTGAGACTTGAAAAACACTGAGAGTATTTGAGTGACTCAAGTGTGGTTGTAATCTCCGTTGTATCGCTTGATCTATAGTGGAATTCCGTGCTACTCTCTCCGTGGACGTAGGTCACTACGACCGAACCACGTAAATCTGGTGTCTAATTTATTTTCTAATTCTACAAATTTTATTGTTCGATCGCTTGGCTTCCGCAACAATTGGTATCAGAGCCTGGGTTGGTTGAGTTGAAGCGAATCAATGGCGATAGAAGAAGGAAAAGTGAAAATTGACAGATTTGATGGGAAGGATTTTGGTTTCTGGAAAATGCAGATTGAGGATCATCTATATCAGATGAAACTGCACTTGCCCTTGTCTAGGGAGAAGCCAGAGACGATGAAGCAAGCTGATTGGGAATTGCTGGATAGACGAGCTTTGGGTGTTATTCGGCCGACATTAGTTCGTAACATCGCGTTTAACATTGTGAATAAGAAGACCACTGCGAGTTTGATGAAAGCCCTATCGGACATTCACGAGAAGCCCTCTGCGATCAATAAAGTCTACTTGATGCGACGTTTGTTTAATTTGAAGATGAGCAAAGGTGCGTCAGTTGCAGATCATATCAATGAATTCAATGTGATCGTTAGTCAATTGAGTTCAGTTGATATTGACTTTGAAGATGAGGTACGTGCGTTGATTCTACTATCCTCATTGCCTGATAGTTGGAATACTACTGTTACTGCTGTTAGTAATTCCTCTGGGTCGACAAGTTTGACGTTTGATGGTGTTCGAGATTTAATTCTGAGTGAAGATATCCGTAGAAGAGAATTTGACGAACATGTATCTGCTGCTTTAGTAGGAGAAAATAGAGGAAGAACTGGCACACGTATTAACAGAAGTAGTATGAACTCGAATAGACAAAATCAGTCTAGAACTTGTGGTATTGTCTATTGGAGTTGTGGCAAGAGGGGGCATTTTAGAAGGGATTGCCTTAAGCTGAAGAATGACAAGGGTAAAGGAATTAAAGTTGAATCTGCGGATAATGTTGCAGATATAGCTGATGGTAATTTGGATGATGCTGATTATGTCTTGTCTGTCACTGATAATTCGTCGTTTGGCGGATGGATTATGGATTCTGATTGTTCTTTTCACGCTACACCAAACAGAAACTGGTTTACTACTTATCAGTGCACCGATAGTAGTAAAGTGCAGTTGGGGAACAACGTTGAATGCGATGTTATTGGTGTTGGTAATGTCAGAATCAAAATGCATGATGGTATTGTGTGGACATTGATTGGAGTGAGGCATGTTCCATAGTTGAAGAAAAATCTGATTTCCTTGAGTGCCCTAGATTCAGCTGGGTATCGGTATTCTTCAGAATGTGGAGTTTTGAAAGTTGTTCGAGGTGCTTTGGTGATAATGAAAGGAATCAAGCATAATGGCCTGTATGAGCTTCAAAGTGAGATAGTGATGGAATTTGCTGCGGAGACGTCGGATGCATCGGTTCGAGAGTCTGAATTGTGGCATATGCGTTTGGGGCAAATTAGCGAGAAAAGCCTGAAGGTTTTAAGTGAAAGGAATTTGCTATGTGGTTATGCGAATAACGAACTGAATATATGCAGGTGCTGTGATTTAGATCAACGGCGGAAAGTGCAATTTAGTACGGTTGTCAGAGAAACCACGAAAATTGCAGAATTAATTCATTTAGATGTTCGTAGGTTGTCGCGGTTTCCTTCGAGAAAGAGTGCCAGATTTATATTAACAGTTGTTGATGACTACTCGAAGAAGACGTGGGTGTTTGTGCTTAGGCACAAGTTTGATGCTGTTGTCAGAATTAGGCAGTTGAGCACTTTGATCGAAAAGGAGACTGATAAAACGATCAAGCAGGTGCAGACTGACAATAGTATGGATTTTTACTCGGAGCTGTTAAACAAATTCTGCATGAAAGAAGGCATAGTGAGACACCGCACTAGTGTCAATGAACCACAACAGGTTGCAGAGTTGATGAGCAAAACATTATTAGAAACGGCCCATAAAATGCTCTTTAGTGCTGGTATGGCTAGAAGATTTCTAGCGGATGCGCTTAGTACGGCGAGCTACCTGAAGAATAGATCCCCATCGACTGCGATTGAATGTCGGACTCTCGAAGAAGTGTGATCAGATAACGTTGCTGATTATTCTCTTCTTAGAATGTTTGGTTGTCCATGTTATGTTCGAGTTAGTAATGGTAAGCTCGATGGAAGGACAATGAAGTGCATGTTCTTAGGTTATGTACAAGGTGAACGGGGCTATAAGTTGTGGTGCCCAAAATTAAATTCACATGTTATCAGCAGAGAAATTACATTTGACGAGTCTTTAGTACTTCTAGCTAGGAGTGTTAATAGCAGTATTCATACGGATCTGGACGGTGTTCAGCTTGAGGTGGAGTTGCAACTAGAAACTCTTGAGGTAGCGGGGTGCTTACAAAATAATCGACACGGATGGTGCTTGTAGCGAGGTGGAGCCTATTGAGCCAACAGTTGCTGTAACTGCTGATATTGATAAGGTGCATATTCAATCTCTGAATAGATATGGATGCAATGATGGTTTTGCTTTATCTGCAATTGAGGAGGTTGTATCAGAAAATCCTTGTGGAGCGGTTAAAGGTGCATGTGGAGTTGGTATTCTGATGAGGTCCACGGCTATGGCGAAGTTCAAGCGAGGCTTGGACTTGAAAGACACCTGTGGCTGTTAAGCCCATTGGGGCTGTGGGAGAGTAGTAGCGAACTTTGGATTCTATCAAAGTGATTGTGACTTGACTCAAACGTCGAGCCAAGGTAGAGATTGTTAAATATATGTCTCAAGTTTAAGCCCAAAGCAAAAAAAATCTAAATATTTCAAATTAAGTATTTTGCGAATCTCCGAAATTGAGCAAGTTTTGGACCTCAATTTACGTATCTTGTGGAAAAGGAAATATTCCCACGATTGAAGCAAAATTCGGCCAAAGGAAAATAATCTACTTTCCTGATTTATGCTAAAGTCGGTCAAAGAAAAGAAAAAGGAGGAAAGTTGACTTTGTTGACCGCCCATTAGGATTGCATGGTTTCCTTCTTGTCCAAGCCGGAGTCGACCATTGCATATTCTTTTCTTGGGGTATAAAATATTAATTGTGGAGCTGTGGGGTGGCTCTTGAGGCACAGAAGACTTCTTGAAGCGCTGCTGCCGCGTGAGTGCTTGGGATGCGAGGTTATTGTTGATACGAAGTCTTAAAGCACCGTTTCTGAGTGCTTGAAAGTGGGCTTGTTCTTATTCGTGAATTATATCCAAGAAGAATTTGTTCAAGCGTAAATCTTGTGATAAAATTTACGATAATTCCTTTGCGAGATTAAGAGATTATTTCGTGAGGAATTGTGGGGTAAACACTGCGTAAGTTATTGGGTGTAATTGGGGCTTAGGAAACACTGAGAGTGTTTGAGTGACTCGAGTGTGGTTGTAATCTCCGTTGTATCGCTTAATCTATAGTGGAATTTCGTGCTTGCTCTCTCCGTGGACGTAGGTCACTACGACCGAATCACGTAAATCTGGTATCTGATTTATTTTCTTATTCTGCAAATTTTATTGTTCGATCGCTTGGCTTCCGCAACATTAGACCTCTAGAAATCAAGTAAATGTAAGGAGGTACAAAGAGCTTTCATTTAAAGGAAGAAAATTATCAACTCCAAACTGTACTTAAGGGACTAAAATCCCATCACAAACTTATTTGACATCCTCCGAGCTCTTTAATAGCTACGCAGCAGACGGGGCGGTCATGCAAGGCACGACTTCGGGCTCAAATAGCACTGCGAGGAGCCTCTCCAACTTCCCTCGCTTCGCAACTTTGTCTCAAGCAACAATATTTTTATAGTCCAAGTACTCATCGTGGTAAATGTTATTGCAAAATTCAAATTGGCATTAATATAAATATTACAAACAATACAGAATTGTAAAGAAATGAAATAACAATAACATAATTGGAATCGATACAAATGGATACTGAGGCATGTGTTCGATACAGTTTCTTTAAAACAGATTCATTCCCTCCAGCATGCGTATGAGGTCTTGCGAACGTTTGTCTCTCAGGATACAATGATTGACAGCTAAGAAGAAATCGGCACTTCAAAGCTTTCGACAAACTTGAACAAACTGGAACCGAACACTATTGAAAAACAGTGCAAAAATACAGAGAATTGAAAGAGAGGAATAATTCAATGATTTTTTAAAATAAAATGGGAAGGCATATATTTACAAGGTTAGGGGAGAGCGTTTGAGGAATAACAACGGCTGATTGAATCTGCCGTTATAAAATTAATACACATTGGGAATAACAGCTGATTAAATATGCCGTTATAAAATTAATTCTGTAACAACACAATTTAACACCATTAACCTGCTATTAATCATACGTTACAAATTAAATTTGCAATAGCTTGAGTTGAAAATAAATCAGAAGGAAAAATTGGGCTCGTTGCGAGGCCCACTTTTCAGTCTTGTAATCGTGTACACCGGACGTGTTCTCGTGCCCAAGTCTCAAGTTGTTGGGCGTCGGATTTGCGCCCTCCTGTGCCTACACACGAGGCATAGTGTTCGGCTATGATAGTTATCACTTCAAATGAATGTAACTGTATATAAAACACTTCATAGCCCTCCTTCTTTTCCAATGTGAGACTAGTGTTTTTCCACTTCTCACTTCCAACTCAAGGGTGTTCTTTGAATATCAATTTCTCATTTATTCACCCATCAATTTATCCCATATTTCCAATAATGCCTCACATGAATGAAAATTGTTTTAATTTTGACTCTGTGATAGTGTTCAACAATTGAAACCTACATAGGATAGGTAGGTGTTACCCTTTGAACCTTTCCTTGTGAAAGTATATTTACTTTACTAGTTGTCCAGTAGACATGATGTCCTTAAACTGTCCAGCTTTCTTATGTAAATGAACCATACACTTCATACAGGAATTATCTAAATGTTTGTTCAGTTATCATAGTTATGTTCGTTTTGGTCATGAACATCAACTTGATTCTGCAAGAGTTTCTAAAGAAGTTAGCCCTTAAATAATTCTCCTTTGAAGTGGCCCCACTTCTGTCTCACAAAGGTAATTACTTAATTTTTGAGTAATTTGTTTACTCCACTTAAGAATCATTAAAGCAAAATTGCTATCATTTTCTTTACAATATCACTGATATTTTATACAAGAATGGTTTTAGAGATAATCCCCATAATGACATCACTAAGTTTATATAATTCGGTTGTCCCTTTAAACCTAGATCTTAGAATCTCCAGTCAACTAGGTTGGGTTTCCTTTATATCAACTAATTCTTTCCTAGGCTTCAGTCCCATTCCTCTTGTCGATTTCTCAACTAACTCTCTATTCAACCCTTTGGTTAGCGGATCCGCAATATTATCCCTTGACTTTATGTAGTCAATAGAGATAATTCCTATTTAGAGTAGTTGTCTAATAATATTATGTCTACGATGTATATATTTAGACTTACCATTATACATATTACTATGTGCTCTTCCAATCGTAGATTGACTATCACAATGTATACTTATTGGTGGCACAGGTTTTTGCCATTTTGGAATATCTTTTAAAAAATGGCGTAGCCATTCAGCCTCTTCACCACATTTATCTAAAGTTATAAATTTAGATTTCATTATGGATCTGGGCTATAACAGTTTGTTTACAGGATTTCTAAGACACGGCTGCTCCTGCTGGTGTGAATACATATCAACTAGTAGATTTTGAGTCTTTTATATTAGATATCCAGGTTGCATCACTATATCCTTCTAGAACAGCTGGGTATATAGTATAATGCAGGTCATAATTCCGAGTACATCGTAAGTACCTAAATACTCTCACTATTACTTTCCAATGGTCAGCACTCAGATTGCTCATATAGTTACTCAATTTGCTAACCGTATAGGCAATGTCTAGTCTAGTACAACTCATTAAGGACATTAGACTTCCAACAACTCTAGAGTACTCTACTTGAGAAATACCCTCTCCTCTATTCTTGGACAGATGAAGACTATAGTCTAATGGTGTTCTAGCAATACCAAAATAATTCATGTTGATTTTTTTCAAGAATCTTATCCACATAGTGTGATTGGTTTAAAATAAAACCTTCTGACGCTCTTGTTATTTTAATTCCTAAAATTATATTAGTAGGTCTCATATCTTTTATGTCAATTCTTGAATTCAACAATTAGTATGATTTGGTAGATTTGATTATTTTATCATCACTACCAACAATTAGTATGTCATCTACGTAAAGACACAAAATGACATAGTCATTTGTTGTTTCTTTAATGTAGACACATTTATCACATTCATTGATATTAAATCTATTGGTAATCATTGCATTATCAATCTTTTCATGCCACTGCTTTGGTGCTTGTTTTAGGCCATACAATGATTTCACCAATTTATAGACTTTCCTTTTTTGTCCTGGAACTATAAAACCTTCAGATTATTCTATGTAGATTTCTTCATCCAAATCACCATTTAGAAAAGCTGTTTTTACATCCATTTGATGTACTTCTAGATTTCGCAATGCTACAATTGCAAGTATCATCCTAATGGAGGTTATTATCATCACAGGAGATTAAGTATCAAAGTAATCTAAGCCTTCTTGTTGTTTGTATCATTTAATAACAAGTTTGGCTTTATACTTATCAATATAGCCCTTTGCTTTCATTTTCTTTTTAAAAATCCATTTGTACTTTAAAAGCTTACAACTAGGAGGAAAATTCACTACCTCCCAAGTATGATTCTACAAAATAGAATCAACTTCACTTTTATTGCTTCTTTCCATAGAGGTCCCTCAGAAGAATTTATAGCTTCTGCATAATTTAATAGTTCCTTTTCTAGCAAATAAGTTAAAAAATCATTTCCAGAAGATTTTTCCACTCTTGCTCTTTTTCTACGTCTCGGTTCTAGTTCATGATCTGAGTCACGAATTTCATGAGCCGAATCATGACTTTCTTCATTCATAGTTTCATTCTTTTATTTAGATGAACTTGATCCATCATTGGATTTACAAGGAAATATATTTTCAAAGAATGATGCATTCCTTGATTCCATGATCGTATTCTTGTGTATATTTGGAATTTTAGATTCATATACAAGAATTAGATACGTATTACTGTTATGTCCATAGCCTATAAAGATACAATCCACCATTTTAGGACATATCTTTGTCTTCTTTGGTGTTAGAACCGCCACTTTTGCAAGACACCCCTACACTTATAAGTGTTTGTTGGATAGTCTCCTACCTTTTCATAACTCATAAGGAGTTTTATCCTCTTTCTTTCGAGGTACCTTATTTAAAAGGTAATTACTTGATAATATAGCTTCTCCTCACATATTTTGAGGCAAACCTGAATTTAGTAATAGTGCGTTCATCATTTCTTTCAATGTGCGATTTTTTCGTTCAGCAACACCATTTGATTGAGGAGAGTAAGGCGCAGTTATTTCATGTATAATTCCGTGTTGTGCACAGAATTCACCAATTGGTACTTCATACTCGCCACCTCTATCACTTCTCAATCTTTTAATTTTCTTATTAAGTTGATTTTCAACTTCATTCTTATAGAGAATAAATTTCTTTAAGGCTTCATCTTTACTTTTAAGCAAATACACATAGCAGGTTTTAGTGTTATCATCGATAAAGATAATAAAATATTAATTACCACCTCTCGTTTGTATGAATTTCAAATTGCAAACATCACTATGAATTAATTCAAGGGGTTCAGTGTTTTTTTCAATTGTTTGAAATGATGATCTCGTTAATTTTGCCTCAACACAAATTTCACATTTATGTTTTGAATCAATTTGGAATGAAGGTATATGTTCCAAGTTAATTAATCTATGCAATGTATAATAATTAACATGTCCTAGTCTATCATGCCATAAATTGAAAGGCTCAAGCAAATAAACAAAAGACTTATTATCTTTATTGATAATTGTCATTACATTGAGCTTAAAAAGCCCATCAGATATATATCCCTTCCCTACATACATTCTAGATTTAGACAAAATAACTTTGTCTGACTCGAACACCATACGAAATCCATGCTTGTTCAACAGAGACCCAGAGACCAGGTTCTTTCGAATTTCTGGCACATATAGGACATTGTTCAAAGTCAGCTCTTTTCCAGATGTCATCTTCAGTAGTACCTTCCCTTGGCCTTCGACAGCAGAAGAGGTAGAGTTTCGCATAAAAACCTTTTCCCCATTAATTGGTTCAAGATTTGTGAATAGGTCTTTATTAGAGCATATGTGCCTAGTGGCACCAATATCAATCCACCATTCCTTCATATTGGACCCAACTAAGTTTACTTCAAAAATCATTGCAGAAATGTTTATGTTTGACACGTCTTGAGCGATGCCACTCACCATATTTGTCTCATAATTCTTCTTCTTAGGAAGTTTGCAATCCACATATCTATGCCCCATTTTGCCACGGTTGAAGTATTTTCCTTGAAACTTGTTCTTGGAAACTCCTCTTTTTGGTCCCAACTTTAGCTTGACAATATTCTAGTTCTTGTGGCTTTGCCTAAGCTCCACAACATTTTCCTTAGCTATAGTAGGATTGAACCCTTTGCGTTCAAATCCTCTATTGTCTTCGTTGATTTGAAGTCAACAATCAGCTCTTCCAGGTTCATTTCCTTTCGCTTATGCTTGAGATAGTTCTTGAAATCCTTCCACCCAGGAGGTAGCTTTTTAATAATAGCAACCACTTGGAAGGTTTCACTCAAGTTCATTCCTTCAGCCTGAATTTCATGCATGATCACTTAAGTTTCTTATACTTGACTTATTGCAGTCTTTATAATCAAGGAATCGACCGACAACAAATTTCTTTGTTCCGGCATCCTCTGTTTTATATTTCCAGTCCAGGGCTTCCCATAACTCCTTTGCCATCTTTATTGCACAGTAGACATTGTGCAATGAGTCATGTAAACCATTCATGACAGAGTTCCTACATAGAAAGTCAGAGTGCTTCCAGGCTTCAACAACGTTGAAAGCTTGCTTATCCGTCTCTCCATCGAACAACTTAGGAGCTTCCTCAGTCAAGAATCTCGCAAGATTCAAAGTTGTTAAATAAAACATCTTTTGCTGCTACCTTTTAAAGTTCGATCCATTGAACTTTTCAAGTTTCTCACCATGGTGGACAAAAACCGCATAAGGAACAGAGGATGAGCCAGGCAGTTGGACAGCTGAGGTATAGGCATAGTCTTTGGCGATGTTGTTAGCAGCCACATCCACAACTTCGTTTCCAATAGCCATTTGATTTTTTTTTAAAGCACGAATTTGTTTTAAGATTATTGCGAAATTCAAATTGGCATTAGTATAAATATTACGAATAATACAGAATTGTAAAGAAATGAAATTACAATAACAAAATTAGAATCGATACAAATTGATACCGAGGCCTGTATTCAACACAATTTCCTCAAAACAGATTCGTTCCCTACAGCATACGTATGAGGTTTCGTGAACGTCTGTCTCCCAGGATACAACGGTTGACACCTAAGAAGAAATCGACACTTCAAAGCTTTTGGCGAACTTGAACAAACAGGAATCGAACACTATCGAAAAACAGTGCAAAAATGCAAAAAATTGAAAGAGAGGAATAATTCGACGATTTTTTAAAATAGAATGGGAGGGCATCTATTTACAAGGTCAGGGGAGAGCATTTCGGGAATAATAACGGCTAATTGAATCTCCGTTATAAAATTAAAACGCATTGGGAATAATAGCTAATTAAATATGCCGTTATAAAATTAATTCCGTAACAACACAATTTAACACCATTAACCATACGTTACACATTAAAATTTGTAACTGCTTGAGTTGAAAATAAATCGAAAGGCAAAATTGGGCTTGTCGCGATTCACCTTGTTGGGTGTCGGATTTGCACCCTCCTGTGCCTGCGCACGAGGCATAGTGTTTGTATTATGATAGTTACCATTTTAAATGAATATAGTTGTATATAAAGTACTTCATAGCCTTCTTTCTTTTTCAATGTGGGACTAGTATTTTTTCACTTCCCACTTTCAACTCAAGAGTGTTTTTTAAGCATCAATTTCTCATTCATTCACCCATCAATTTATCCCATATTTCCAACAAATGTCCCACCACTTCTTCACCAGCATCTTGATATGGTCCCTATCCATTTTTTCCTCCTCGCCCGTGTACCGCCATGGCTTGGACCCTGTAGCGCAATAATGGACGACCTTGACCTTGTCGAGTTCGACTTTCTCGGGATGATGCCACAACATTGCCAGCAAAAGGTTATACACATTGGGAATTGGTTTGTATATGTCCTTGAAATACATGCTCAGAAAGTCATGCCGGCATTGAAGTAAAGTGACGGCTTTGGACTGCGGTAGTCGGGCCACTGGACCTTTTCAGGGCACTGTTGGCAATACCCAATTTGGTACTGTTTGGTGCGACTCCAAGTCTTCTCACAGAAGCAGTCCATGACCGCGTGGAAGAAGCCATCCGGGAGGTCGAAGAGGTGGTCTATGTTGTGGAAGACTTGGATGTCTGCATCCAAATAGATCATCTTGCTGTGATCCGAGAACTGCAATTGGAAAACCCAGGCTAGTAACCTTTGGTGAATTGGTGAATTGGTGAAAAGTAAGGAGTATACGCATAAAGCCACATCCATCAAAATGATACTCTCAAAAACTGTCCTGGGAAACACGTCAAGTTAATAGGATTTCGATCGCGTTATCAGGACATCGCAAAAAAGATTGCAGTAAAAAAATCCTTGCGCGGATACAGGTTATAGAGTCATTAATTGTTTCATGAAACTTACATGATCTAACAACAACTTGGGTTTCCACTATTTCTTTCATAAACTTAATGGTTGGCAGTCACTGTGATATAAACAGAACTTATAAAAATCGAGTGATCACCGTGATCATACTGTTGTCTCCTAATTAACATAAATCTCTGCAAAACTACAATTCAAAATCTGAGGCCTAATTCCCTAAAAAAAACCCCCAACTTTAGATTAAGTCCCAAATCTGCCTCGAACTTTTTTTTGTCTCAGAAAAAATCCTAAACTTTAGGTCAAATCCCAAATCAGCCCCAAACTTTTTTTTGTCTTGAAAAAAACCCCAAAATTTAGGTTCAGTCCCAAATCTGCCCCAAATTTTGTTTTATGTAAACAAATACCAAAATTCAATTTATTTTAAAAAAATACCCCGATGATCCAGTTCCAACTTGACATGGCATTTCCACGTCGATAATAAATGATTTTATTTGATTTTATTTTGGAGAATTTCAATAATTTTTATTTGGTTTGATTTATTGTCGAAGTGAAAATGCAACGTCGTCTGTTCCTATTACCCCATCATTTTGCTAATGTTGATTTGTTATGACGTGAAAATGTCACGTCAAATTGGGATGAGATTACGGGGGTATATTTTTTAAAATAAATTGAAATTTGCTGATTTTTTCTACATAAAGCAAAATTTGAGGTAGATTTGGGACTGAATTTAAAGTTTGAAGTTTTTTCAGAGACAAAAAAAAGTTCGGGGCAAATTTGGGACTAGACCTAAAGTTTGGAGTTTTTTTCTTAGACAAAAAAAAGTTTGGGGCAGATTTAACACTAGACCTAAAGTTCAGAATTTTTTCTTAGATAAAAAAAATTCGGAACAGATTTGTAACTTGACTTAAAGTTTGCGGTTTTTTAGAGAATTCATCCAAAAATCTGAAAAGTTGTTCCCACTTTTTCCTAATAACAAAACATTCAATGACCAGCCTAAAGGACAAGAAATTAGTAAATGAAAATTAGATAGAGACGAAAGTAATCGACAAACTTATAAACTGAGCATACCTTCCAAATCCTAAGCTTGGAGTAGTTGATGATATAGTAGGTCATGGCAAACTCAGTCAGGTTCTTTGGCGGATTAACCGGCTCGATCTCCCTCATGAGACAGCCCTGGTGCACCAGCATCTTCCGATGATCCTCGGGCACATCCGGGCAAGAGACCGCCACCATGAGCGGGTACTTGCTTTCCACCTTCCTCAGCCCCTTGGCCAAACCAACCACACCATGTACGTAATCGCCGTTCCCGGCCAACAAAGTGATGTAGGCCCAGCTGAGCCGCTTCTTGTGTTTCAACGGTTTGGCAAACAAGGTGGCGAGCTTAGAAGCCATATTTCTCCAGTTGGTTCTTAAACTAGGAAGGAAGGAAGGATCGAGTGCTGAGAAGAAGTGAGAAGGTTTTAGAGAATGAGGAGGATTTCAGGAAGAGCGAGTGAACATATGCTTGGGTTTGGCATGGTTTATATGGAGTTTAGGAAATAGTTCTTAATTAGAGAAAACAACTAAGGTGGTATGGAGCTGCATGCCAAAAGTTATAGCCAGTATTTATAATTAAATTATGGATTTGATTGAGACAACTAACATATGGGATGGGCCTGGACACACTGACCAAAGAGATGATGCCAGTCCACATTGTCCACAATGAGAGACCCACGTATTCTGCTTTGGAGAAAGAGAGGAGCAGCATCTGTACCAAACGGTACCGTTTTGGGCTTTCCACACATGAGATGGGATACGGGAGAAAATTGTGGATTTGGCCGGCGCACGAAACTTCAATGTCATTGGACATGTATATTAATATATTGGAATTGCCAAGAGAAGAATAAAAAAAAATTTGGTGTACCTGCTTATGTTGACTAAAATTAATTATTGGACTAATATTTAGTCGATTATTATTCATGGACCACCTTCAATAGATACCTTCTTATGATCAAAGGGATACCCACGTGAAGAACCCTACTTCTAAGCCGTGAATTAGAAGTAGGTTTCATCCGATGTGGCTATTATCTGTGCTGGAAAGATCTCATATTTCTATGCCATGAATTAAAAGGTGGATTTCACGGTATATACGAGCATATAAAGTACCTAAAATCTCGTGAAAGCAAATGTCGCAATTTTTGCAAGTTAATGGATTATATCACATGCAGGAATGCTTTTGTAGACATATATCATATATGAGAACAATAAATTTTCAATTTTTTGTATGAAGCATCCTAAGAGCTAGGTGGGGATGTAAGTTGGACTTCTTAAGGTCACATTTGTTAGTTGAAAGTTTTAGCGGATCTCGAAATCTCCACAAGTCAAATTTATAAATAATTAAAACAACATGTCTAGGTTTGGCATAATTATTAACTGCACATGATCCCTAGTGGCAGTCTTCTATATCTCAATGTTACTTGTCCTGACATCGCCTATGTTGTTGATATTGTTAGTCAGTACATGAGTGCACTTCATATGACTCCTTTTGATGTAGTCCTTTAAATTCTTCACTACATCAAGATTACGTTATTTCATGGCCATCACTTTTCTGCTCATTCTACCTTGGAGTTGCAGCATATTTTGATGCTGACTAAGCTAGTTACCCTCAAGACCGTCGCTTCACTATGGGTTATTGTTTCTTTTTGGGCTACTCACTCATCTCATGATGTAGCAAAAAACAAACCACTATTGCTTGCTCTAATACAAAAGTGGAATATCGAGCTATTGTTGATACGACATCAAAGTTATTATGGTTGGTGTGGTTACTAGATGACATGGGAGTATGTCATCGTAGCAGAGCAGTCATTTATTGCGACAACTGAAATGCTATGCAAATTGCAAATAATGATGTTCTTTGTGAATGCACCAAGCAAATTAAAATAAATTATCATTTCATCCAATATCACATTCTTCATGGCATTGTTCGACTTGTCTCTACTTCATCTACTAAACGGTCTCAAGACACATCCACCTGAGTGTTTCTGGATCTATTGTCCAAACTCAAGTTAGCATTTTTCAAATTATCTTGAGTTTGAGGGGGATGATATTAGAGATATATTTAGAAAATTTCGTGATTCTGTATATTTCCCTTTATTGGTCCTCATTGATCATATTTAATATTTTGTTACTTTGGATAGTCGTATTAAATATCAGTTGTGCAAATTTGGTAAATATTAGTTGCATGTTAATCTGCATTTGTGCAGATTTGGTAAGATATCAGTTGCATGTTAATCTATATTTGAGTAATGGTATTCTACTAAAAAAAGGCAAATGTCCACAAAGGAGAGTGACTAAAACTAAATTAGAACGCACGACATAATGTGCACAAGGCACATTGTACAAGCTTAGCGAAGATCTCGGGTAATAAATCTTATAAAATATTATTTGTGTAGATTTTCGTACAAAGAATGTTTTTTTTTTTAAGTTTTGTTCGATTGCACAGAATGGTTATTAATTTATCAAAACTCGTGCGCTCCAGCTAGCACTAAGCAGAGAGAATCCAATGACCCTTCTTGCTCTAATATTTATTTATTTATTTAGACTCAAATTCGGATTTATTTATGTTTAAGACTTTTGGTGGGATTCCAAGAGTATCTTTGGAGATCCTTCGTCGTCTGTTACATTTTAATCGAGTCGCAGTCACGAGCCTCTGTCAAGTTTGGCGGCTCAAATATGCTGTGGAATCCCACCGGCACCTCCTGGAGCGTCCCGCTGCGAGGCTCCCATGGCTCCTCCACACTCCACAGTCCATGTGTCCACTCCTCATTCAAAGGACGGCGCAAGGAAACGTGGTGCAAAAGGGCACCTTCTTGGGAGGCCTCCTTTTCCAAATTATTATTTTTCCAGTTACGTTAGTTAGGGCAAGAAGAGGTGTATTCATTTAAAGGTGGGCTATTCCGGATTTCATTTAGAACCTACCCATTAAAATATGTTCCTTGTTTTTTAGAACCTAAAACCTATCTTACATACATTGAAACTAAAACCTACCCTATCACGAGTTCCAAAGTCAGTTCTAGGGTCTACCTAGATTTCACATAATAATTTATATTTAGACATATGGATAATATAAAATATTAACAAAGTAAAAATCTCATTCATAAAATGGAAGCTTAAACTAGTGGTTCTAGATTATACACTCATCATCAAACACCATGAAATATCGCAAGATCGTGCAAAGATATAGATAAAGAAAAATACAAAAACTTATTCCATGTTCCAAGTTCCAGGTTTTAATTTCTAGATTCTACCTATTTAGAACTTGAAACCTATCCATCGAAACAGATTCTCTAGTTTTTAGTATTTAGAACTTACCCTGCATGCCTTGGAACCTGGAACCGGACAAGTTCCTATCAGTTCGGTTCTCAGGTTCTACCCTAAAACTATACTCACCCCTAGTACCACCAAATCCGTTAATTTAGTAAGCGATTAATCAAAATGGTAGCTAAAAAATGGAGAATAGTTTCACCAAATCGGTCATCAAACTTTCCTTTAGCATTGCTATAAATGGAGAAAATTGCACAAGTACTCCTAAATCTATTTTATGAAATTCAATGGAGCCTTAAACCTTAGGATTAATCTTAGACCAAAAGGCACCAAAAATCTTAAATTATGTTTACAGTGATACATTTACTCGAAACATTTTTCTATGACATCGAAAATCCTTGACTCATACCCTTGTGACACATTTACTCTCCGTCAAAGCTCCGTCAATGAAGACTGTTAAAAATCGATCTACATTGACATGGGAAGCAAACAAAAATGACATAGTATGATATTTCTCGAATCAGAAAGATATTTCGATCTCGCATTGTATTAGAGGCGGATTTAGTTACTACAGTTATCACTAGTATAATGCTGGGAATAACATGAGTTCATGGCCCTGTACGCATTGATTTTTGTTGTTATTAGTAGAAGAATGGGCAAGGGGTAACCGAGCGCAACCATAATTTCCGAGTGTTACCATAAGAACTCCTTCCATTTGTTATGGGATATTTGATTCGAGCCATAACTAGTTGGTGCACCCGTCAATAATACATGGATTGATAAGAAATTCATGAACAGCATGAATCCAACTTGAAATTATAAAAGAGGATATGTCACAATCCCCATTACAGTTGGGCACCACTAAGTGAAGTTGAAATTGCAAGTGGTGTGCCGCTCCAGCGGTTGTGTAATCATTCTGGAATCTATCGAAGTGTTTTCTCATTGGCCATAAAACGACATCGGTGAGGTTCGATGAGGTTGGGAATCGACGTCGGTGAGACTTCGAAATATTTGTTTATTCCATAAAAAAACGAACGATTTAACAAAGCTTTATAAAATAATTATTTATATCTTTTATAAAAATAAAAAAAAAAGATAGGCATTTTTAATATGCTGGAATAATCTCATATTTCTATGCCATGAATTAAAAAGTGGATTTTACAGTATATACAAGCATATATAATACCTAAAATCTCGTGAAAGCAAGTGTCGCAATTTTTGCAAGTTAATGAATTATATCACATGCAAGGATGCGTTTTTAGACATATATAAGAATAATTAATTTTCAATTTCTTGTGTGAAGCATCTTAGGAGCTAGGTGGGGTCGTAAGTTGGACTTGTCAAGTTCACATTTGACTTGAAAATTAAAATTTTAGTGGACCCGAAATCTCCACGAGTCAAATTGACAAATAATTAAAACAACATGTCTACGTTTATCGAAAGTTGTACTTGGTACGGTATAATTATTAACTGCACTCGTGGCCCAGTGGATGTGATCCCTTGGATTGTCTGGGTCGCGACCTCGTGGATCCCACATGGGACCTACACAATCCAACCATTGATATGCCTCGCGCCAACTGTACCGCACAAACTAGTTTCTTGTCGGCAGGTGGGGCCGCCGCCGAGTTCCACTAGTGTCCATAGAGCGGTGAATTTATTATATGATGGCCAAATTAATCTTAAATATTTTTTGTTGTGTCAATTTAGTATTAAAATAAATTTTTAATTATGCAAATTCAATTCTAAAGTTTTGATGATTTGTTAATTTAATCATTCCGATCAATTTTCAGCGAAATTCACTGACATGGCTATCCTATATGACACGGTTAGTGCTTATATGGATAATATTTGTAATTTTTTTATTTTTAAATCTTTTTATCTTTTTATCTTTTCTTTTCTTTTTTTTCTTTCTTCCTCCATCGATCGCTAGGCCACTATAGAGAAAAGGAAAAAAAAGGAAAAAAAATAGGAAAGGAAAAAAAAAAGAAAAAAATTTAAAAAACTAAAAGAATTAAAAATTTATAATGTTGGTACCAGGATATCTTACGTGACTGAATCTATGTATAAGTGATTTTCAGCCAAAAAATTGGCTAGAAAATCTAAATTTATGATTTTATGACTAAATTAACAAAGTGACAAAAAATTTATGATTAAATTAATATAATTAAAAGATTTATAATTAAATTGATTATTATTTAATAAGTTTATGACATTTTGAATAATTTTTTTCCATTTATATACATGCATGTTTCAAATAAAGATTTAAGATTGATTCACTTTGTAAGATGCGAAAGCTCTTGTTGTGAAAAAAGAACCAATTAAAAAATTGTTAAAAAGGTAATGTGACAGATTGTGATGACATCTAAATCGATAGCCCACCTATCTAAAAGTAGAGTTAGACTTGTCAAAGTTATACCAGTTTCTGGCTTATAAAGTGACGCTGTGATAATGACATGGCTATTGATGGATATTGTGTGAACAAAATAAATGAAGGATTTGAAATAAATAATTTAAATTAATATTAAACTTTTCTGAGAATTGAAAAGGTCTCCGATCACGCCCTCGCCTACGTTCATCAGCCGCCTTCCGCTACTCGCCGCCAACCCACCAGGCACCGCCACCCAACCGCAACATCAAGGTTGAATTCCTCCACTCATCCGGCGCCGCCACCATTTTCTTGGTGTGCACCATGTGTTTGGATATAAGCGTAACGGGAAGCAAGTTGAGCAGGTTGAAGGGGAGGGTTCGGTCTTGTTTTTTCCAATCTTTTTGAGGATGGCATCTCTTTGGATCCTGCCTCGAGCCTCCTTTCGTCTTTTTCGAGGGAATCTTAGGAAAATGTACATTTGAAGACGGTTTTGTACAACCACGGGGTGCTTTCTATTTCACACAACAGTAATCAGATGAGGATGCCACCTCATTTATTTGTCATATCTGTAGACGGAATCACTATTAACAATTACATTATGGATTTGGTTGGGACAACCAACATATGGGATGCAGCTGGATGCCGAAATTGACCGAGAGGTGGTGCCAGCCCAATGCAGCGTATTCTGCTTTAAAGAAAGAGAGGTACAACTTTTGTATGTGACGGTATGGTTCCGGGCTCACCCCACATGAGTTGGGAGTCCGCGTGTTATAGGGAGACCATCAAGGGTAGGGAAGAAAATTGTCGATATGGCCGGTGTTGTAATTTAGACTTGTTAAGTTCGAATTTCCTCCAGGTCCACCAGTGTCCACAAATTACCGGACCTATTGTATGGTGATTAAATTAGTCTTGAACTTTTCAATTGTGCCAATTTAGTATTAAATCAAGTTTTTAATTGTACCAATTTAATTATAAACCTTTTGACGATTGTTAATTCGGTCATTTTGACTAATTTTAGTCGAAAATCACTGATGTGGCCGTCCTATATAGCATAGTTGGTGCTTACGTGAATAACTTTTGAAATTTTTTATTTTTAAATCTTTTTTATCTTATCTTTTTTTATTTTTCTTTCTTCCTCCGTCGGTGGCTAGGCCACTAGATGGAAAAAGGAAAACGAAAAAGAAAAAGACCAGGAAGTGAAAAAAGAATAAAAAATTAAAAAATACTAAAAGAATTAAAAAAAATATAACGTCGGCACCGAATCTGCCACGTAGGATAGTCATCGTGATTAAATTGCCACGTCATTGATTTCCAGTCAAAAATTGGCTGAAAAATCTAAATTAATGAATTTATGACTAAATTGGCAAAGCGTCAAAGTTTTATGACTAAATTGACATAATTGAAAAATCTAAATTAATGAATTTATGACTAAATTGGCAAAGTGTCAAAAGTTTTATAACTAAATTGATTTCTTGGTGTGCGCTATGTGTTTGGAAATAAGCGTAACAGGAAGCAATTTGAGCAGATTGAAGAGGAGGGTTCGGTCTTGTTTTTCCAATCTTTCTGAGGAGGTCATCTTTTTGGATCCTATCTCCAACCTCCTTCATCTTGTTCGAGGGAATCTTAGAAAAATGAAACATTTCAAGACGGTTTTGTAGGACCACGGGATACTTTCTAACTAACACAACGATAATCAGATGAGGATGCCACCTCATTTATTTTTCATATGTGTGGACGAATCTTTATCTTTCTAGTAGCATTTAGTCAAAAGATTTTGACAGTGAAATGCCTAGATCGGGTGCACGGCATATCACGCTCGATCTTGCAAGTGGAAGGTGTTTGTCAAATGAATCAGATGGAGAATGAATTTTTGCTAAGATTAGATGACAATAAGAAATAATACTTAGCATTTCATGTGATGCATATGAGTATCACTCACGAAAACTAAATTCCCAAACGACCGTGCTTTTATTTAAGCAAATTAGCACGCCGTAACTCTCTACATCTATGACGCGGGCGGGAAGGTGATGCAGTGGTCTCCGGCCTCCTCCGTTTGCGCCGGGAAGATGCGCTCCCATATCTCTTGCATCGCCGCTTCCTCAGCCGCCTCCACGTTTTCATAGTCCAATTACTCATCGTCGAAAATATCCCACCATCTTCTTACCAACATATTGACGTCGTCTCTATCCATGTTCTCCTCCCTGCCCGTGTACAGCCACGGCTTCGACCCGGTAGCGCAATAGTTAACGACCTTGACCGTGTCGAGATCGACTTTCTCGGGATGATGCCACAGCATCGCGAGCACGAGGTTGTACACGTTGGGAATTGGTTTGTAAATGTACCTGAAGTACTTGTTCAAGAAGTCTTGCTCAGCAAATGGAGTCAGAGGTGTGATCTCGAGGGTGTCGAGCAACCTGTGGTAGGTCTGGGGGTTCGGCTCGTACACGAACATGCCGGCGTTGAAGTAGAGAGGTGGACTAGGGATGATATGGTCGGGCCAGTGGACATTGTGGGGGCATTGTTGGCAGTAACCAATTTGGTACTCAGGGGTGTGACTCCAGGTCTTTTCGCAGAAGCAGTCCATGACGGCATAGACGGAGCCGTTCGGGAGATCAAAGAGGTGGTCGATGTTGTCAAAGACTTGAATGGCTCCGTCCAAGTAGATCATCTTGCTGTACTCTACAAACTGTGCAATCAAACGAAAACCCGATCAACCATGCGATCGACATCAATCCTCGCTCAAAACATCAGCAGGCCAAAAGTACTGCTCAACAACGTGGAGAAAAGCTCTCAACATGCTCGAGAAGTATTTGAAAAGCAAGCACATACCTCCCAAATTCTGAGCTTGGAATAGCTGGTCACATAATGGGCCATGGCGGACTGGGTCAGGTTCTCTGGCGGATAGACCGGCTCGATCTCCCACACGATGCAGCCCTGATTCACAAGGATCGTCCGGTGATACTCCGGCACATCCGGCAAGACCGCCACCACGAGCGGGTACTTGCTCTTCGCCTTCCTCAGCCCTTTGGCCAGCCCAACCACGCCCATCACGTCATCGCCTGCCCCGGCCAAGAACGTCACAAAGGCACAGCTCGGCCAGTCCTCCAGCTTCGGCTTCACGGCGGCATCGGCGGCGGCATCGGCGATCATAGGAGCCATTTGTTGCTGGGAAAGTGTGTTTGCGTGCGCTCTTGCTCGCAATCGCTTGGTTATGGCACAGCTCGGTCGGTTCTCCAGCTTCGGCTTCACGGCAGCACCGGCGGCGGCATCGGCGATCATAGGAGCCATTTGTTGCTGGGAAAGTGTGTTTGCGTGCGCTCTTGCTCGCAATCGCTTGGTTTAGATCGAGTCGATGGGGTTAGCATGAGGCGATGCGAGGTTTATGTAATAGACTAAGGAAACAATTTTTTTTAAAATTAAGGTGATAAATTGTTAGAGATAATCGTGACACGTCATGACACAGCCACTTTAGTCTGGGAGGTCCAATAGAATAATAGTAGTAATGCTATATAATAATAAAAAAAAAAAGGTAATGTCTGCCTAAACTATTGAGAACCTAAATTGCAAGGTTTAGGAAACACAAGGTGCAAATTGCTATGGAGGAACTTGTTAACGAGCGCTTGCAGGGGACCATACCAAATGACTGATTAAGGAAGAATCGGCATTTTAATGCATCGGCTACTCTGGTGAAGTGTGCAATCGGAGGAGAATTATTAAAAGAGATCTAAACCTATTGTAATTGTACTTTTAGTGAAAGATAAGTTTATCATTTTAGAGGTGGGGGTATTGTCACGTTCGAGTAGACAAAAGGGAACACGCGACGGGTTTCTATAATTTGATCATCGCAATCTGAAACTTATTCATCCATTTGGAATTTATCAAACATGCTGTGTAAGCTTATGGAAGAACAGATCTACTAAATCAATCATCGCGTAACGGTGACGGGCGTGGCGTGAACTTATATTCAACGAAACGATGGCACGACGTGGATCGATTTACTGGCGTATTTCTTGATCGAGCAACTAAAGCCCCAAATGAACCCATAATTCTCAAATCCCCAAATCAGTCCCTCCCTATTCGAGCCCTATTTCCCCTAAGAAACCCCACCAATTTCGATCTCGGCAGCAAAATTCGAAGCCAATACAAAGATGAACTCGAGATTCTAGGACAGAAACGACAGAGAGTGGTCGTCTTTAACTTTGATTGTGGTCCCCTCAAAAGTGTTGTTTTTTTTCTAATCTAGTGGCTAAAAGGGGCGCGTCCTTGGAGTCTCGGTAGACACACTAATGGCAGCTAAACCAATAGATTAGTGACTAGTTGTCCACTTGGACAACTTGTTCTCCCAAAGACTTTCGAAGATTTTTTCGAGATGATGATGATCTTTGAACATTACCAAAGAAGATACTATTTTTATTAACTTTCAAACCAAAACCCGGAATTGATTTAATGTTATATAAATGGCTATTGGGATATAATTTCTAAGAGCCTTGGGCAAACAAAATAACTTCGAAATAACAGGATAGACTATAAAAGATATTTGAACAAACGAGTAATATATCGAGACCTGAATCAGATACATACACATTACTTTGTAAATCAAGTTTACAAAAGAGTCATTTAGCTAATATATTTTTTTTAAATATATAGAGTAATTTTACTTTTTGACATCTCCAAATTACATGAAAACAAAGGGAGGGTTAAATGTCTCGTGGTACAATAAATTATACTTTTAGTAAAAAAAATAAGGTTGTTATTTTAGAGGAGATGGAGTATTGTTTGAAACAGATAACCTAATGAGTTTCTATTATATAATCATTGCAATAAGGAAAATGACACAAGCAGTCCTTGAACTTTGATTCAATGTGTAATTTGGTCCATGAATTTTTAATTTGTTCAATGCACTATTTGAATTTTAACCTAATATTCAATGTAGTCCTTGAACTTTCAATTTATTCAATGTGGTCCCTAAACTTTTGATACATGTTCAATATAGTTCCGAACTTTATAAAAATATTAAATGTAATCCTTTCATTAATTCAAGTTCATGGACTATATTATACATTTTCATATAGTTTAGGGACTAAATTGAATATGTATCAAAAGTTTAGGAACCATATTAAACATTAAACTAAAGTTCAAGGACTACATTGAACAAATTAAAAGTTTAAGGATCAAATTATACATTGAACCAAAGTTCGGTTGTTTGTGTCATTATCCCTTGTAAGAAAGCAAGTGCTCCCTAGCTCATATCTTACCACCAACTTCCCCCTTCTTTAGTGATTGTTTTATTTAGTCTTTTTCTGAAATCTTTCTTTCTTTTTTTTAATTATTTTCTATCAATTGTTTGGCGATGGAGTTTACTCTTATCCTAGACCTTTTTTTTTTCATAGTGCATTTCCTTCACACTACCAAAATCAGATTATAAAAAATTGATGATGTTTCTTTTGGTAGTTCTCCATTATATTCTTCGATAGTCTAAGAAAAGGTATCCTTGAGATTAAAGAAAAACTCTCGACTACAGATATACAAATAAAAAAAAAAACATATTTTAATTTCAAATTTCGTTTTACATATATTTGTACACATCACTCAACAAAAGATAAAAAAAAAATATGATTAAGAGAAATCTTTATCTTCAACCCCTAAATCAAGGAAATGCAAGGGAAAAGAAAACCCTTCCCTTTCAAGGAAAAGAATATCAATCCCAATTTCAGCTGACTCTATAATTGCTCTACACACTTATAAAAAAAAAAAAAACCTAATGAAGCACAGCTGGGCTGCGGACGTGGCGGGTGAAGCGGAAAGCTCCGGCCTCCACCAATGCCGCAAGGAATCGATCCCATTTCATTAGCTTCGCCGCTTCATCTCTACCAACGACGTTCTTGTAGTCCAAGGACTCATCATGATAGATATCCCACCACTTCTTCACCAGCATCTTGATGTCATCGCGATCCATGTTCTCTTCGTTGCCCGTGTACCGCCACAGCTTCGACCTCACGGCACAATAATGAACGATCTTCACCTTGCCCAGCTCGACATTCCCGGGATGACACCACGGGACAACCTTGTGAGTAGGAGGTTGTGCTGACACGAAACGAAAGGGTTAGAACCAATTATTGACGAGGAAAAGTCTAATAAAAGGAGTGAAACAAATCTTCTTCTGCTTGGACCGGCATGTTGCATCGACGGTGTGAAACCTCATGATCCTGACTTGGTGCGGTCTCATCCACTGTATATAAGCCATTTCAGAAATAGCCACCTGAATATAGGAGCTCCATTTCATACCGACTGTTTAAAGGCTCGAGTATGGGCTCGTGTACAAGACCTGATTCGATTGGAGGATATAGACTGATTTGTTAAACAAAATCTGTTAAAAAATAAATTCAAGAATAATTGAGATACAGAAAATACTGGATTGTATGAACGATTGTCTCTAATTACTATTAGATTATTTGCTGCTAACTTTTCCCGTGGAGTAAGTATCAACACTCAAATCAAATCACGTAAACCTCTTATGCATTTTCTTATTTCTCATTTATTTCTCTAGTAATTTCGTATCGATTTAATTGCAAGATCTGATCAGTTTCCACGTTACGTTACAACGCCGATGGACCAAAAGATTGGGTCCGACCAATGCCTGAGGTCCTTCACATCCCACTGTGCATATGATGCCGCGTGGCTTTGCCTTGCCGGCTCACGTGGACCAGTGTCAGCGTTTTGAAATGGACATTTTTTTTTTTGGACATGAAAAATGGACATTGAAGTGGGCTCTGCAGTATGAGCGCCGGTGGCGTGGATCACGAACTGCGGAGCAAGGGCAACTTCCTTGGACCGATGAAGAACGACAAGGAGAATCATTTTTTTTTTTTCTAGAAAGTGCAGAAAGAATGAAAGTGCAGCTGATATCTGATCACCAACTCCACCTCTTCTTTAGTACTATTTATATTATAATGTGTAGATAATAAAAGGAAAATGCTTATCCTTCGCTCTACCAAAGTCAAATTACGAATCTTTTCTTGGATTCATTGACTTTTCTTCTAGGCTTACAATAATTGCGGTTGATTACGCAACCCATAGACTTTGGTGACGTTGGACTGGCTCGCATTCAGCCGGCAAGCCTTTATTGAAAATTCAATTGCCTAAACAGTAAGGATCACAGTACATGTGTGCCTCCTAATTGACGAGCGATTGATCTCGAGTTCCACAGTGGGGCAATCGGATGATACCCGGCTTTGTCCACAGCGAACGCAAATTCAAAGCATGTGCATTATAGCAGCTCGGTGAAAATAAAATCGGGACATAACTCGACACGAAATATGCGCGTATATGTGTAATACACATATACATATAGGTACATATACTCGTGTGTGGACGTATGCAAGTGTAAGATCCGGACTACAATGATGCACGCTTAAACGTGTCTAGCTGCTTTCTCCATTGCCTAGCGAAAACTTTGTCCAACTACCCCGTCCCCACCTACCCTTCCTCTTTCTCTTAGGAAAGGGCGGTGTCTTCACCTATTCCGTGCCATTTGTGGCTCGACCTGCGACATCTCGCAGGGTCCCTTTTCACTAATTTTACCCTACTCGCAATCAGATTATAGAAAATTTGATGCTGCTTGTTTTTGCGTTTCTCCATTATCTACTGGGAAAAATGTACACGAGAATTGGGATGAACAATGAAGTCAAATTTCGAGGCGTGATAATACTCTTTTTAAGGAATTATTTGACCCACAACATTACTAACGGTTACTAGCAAAAATCCTCCAATATACAACAGAATCTCGATTGAAAATACCAGATATCAATTCTGGTACTTCTCCAAGATCTCTCAAAGGAAACAATAGAAAACAATGGCTGTATATCTCTTTGAAAAAATGAAAAATGGTAGTTCTTTTATATGAACAAAATGTTGCAAAATATTTTATACGTTGAACAAACACAACCTTTCAACCGAATAAACACAACTTTCCAAAGGTCGTAAAAATGCCTAATAACCATTACGCGGAAAATAAAAATTCGAAATTAAATTATTTAAAAATAACCGACATTCTATGGCGAATAATCACAATATTTCAATAGGACAAAATAATTATTTTATAATAATAGATTGGAAATTTAATAAATAAAAAATAATAATCATTTATTAGTGTCAAATCTCGTCCAGTGCACACTCACATCCTTTCGATGTGGGAGAAGGCACCTCTAAGTTTGTTTTACAAACAAATTACCAATATTGTCTTCATATAATGGTCTATGAATTGGTATCCATTGAGATTTACTGTACTTTAAAAAAAATTACGACTATAGATACGGTACATATATAGCCTATATTAACTTGAAATTTCGTTTCACATATATTCGTACACATCACTCAACAAAAGAAAGCAAAAAAGAAAAAAAACGAGAGAGAAATCTGTATCTTAAGACCCTAAATCAAGGAAATGAAAGGGAGAATAAAACCCTTCCCTTTCAAGGAAAAAAAAAAAGAGCTACCAATTCCAATCATATCCGACTCTATTATTGCTTTACACACTTACAATCAAACCGCAAAACCGAAACAACCAGGCTGTGGACAAAGCGGTCACGTAGCAAAAATCTCTGGCCTCTGCCAATGCCGCAGGGAATAGATCCCATTTCGTTTGCTTCTCTGCTTCACCCCTAGCAACGATGTTCTTATAGTCCAAGGACTCCTCGCTGTAGATATCACACCACTTCTTCGCTAGCGTCTTGATATTGTCCCGATCCATATTCTTATGGTCCAAGGACTCCTCGCTGTAGATATCCCACCACTTCTTTGCTAGCGTCTTGATATTGTCCCGATCCGTATTCTCTTCCTTGTCCCAATCCATGGCTTTGACCCTGCAGCGCAATAATGAACGACCTTCACCTTGTCCAGCTCGAAGTTCTCGAGATGACACAACAACATCGCAAGCTTGAGGTTGTACTCATTAGGAATCGGTTTGTAGGTATCCTTGAAGTACATGTTCAAGAAGTCTTGTTCAGCAAATGGAGTCAGAGGTGTGATCCTGAGGGTTTTGAGCAAATCATGGTAAGTGTCGAGGTTTGGTGACCCGAATTAAAGAAGAGAGTTTGGAGAATTTCTTTGTATTCTCTTAATTGAATTTTGTATGATGTCTATACATGTATTTATATTATAATGTGTAGACAATAAAAGGAAATAATACAAAGATAGAAAATCAGAGTGAATCACTAATTGATTAAGCCAATCAATCAAATCCTAGATTGATTCAATGTATCTTTGATGCACAAATCATATATCCAACACTCCCCCTTAAGCTGGTGGCTTATATATGTCCAAGACGCCAAGCTTGCTTAGCAGATATGTGTTATCTCTGACATAGGGGTTTGGTGAAAATATCCATAGGCTGCTCTTAACTCCCGATTCCTTTTGTCGTAATTATCCCTTGTTAGATCTTGTCTCAAGTGAAGTAATAGTCAACCTCTATATGCTTTGTTCCTTCATGAACTATGGGATTAGCTGCAAGCTTGAGTACTACATATATCATTATCACAAAACAGTATAGTTGGTCCTTTAACTTACACGTCAAGGTCGAGAATTAAGCCTCACGTCCATACTATCTCACAGATAATTTTAGCCATGGCTCGATACTCAACCTCAGTTGATGACAATGACATGGCTGATTGCTTCTTCATTTTCCATGAAAGTAGGGATTTTCCAAACTTAATGCAAAACCCAGTAATGGATCTACGAGTCATGGGACAGGTTGCTTAGTATGTATCACAATAAGCCGTCATCTCCATGTTACACTCGAGAGAGAGAAGTATTCTGAGTCCTGGACTTTGCTTCAAATATTTCACAACCTTCGAAGTTGCATTCATATGGGATTGCTTTGGGTTATGCATAAATTGGCTCAGTGTTTGTACTACATAACATATGTCAAGTCTTGTCATGGTGAGGTAAATAAGCTTTCCTACAAGCTTCTAATGGCTCGATGGATCCTTGAGCAGTAGATCATCCTTATTTGATAATGTTCCCACATCATAACCAAAAGTAGTTAGTTTGACATTCTACTCAATAGGAATAATAGCTGGCTTACACCCTAATAGACCTGCTTTTGGTATAATTTACAAGATAAATTTTTGTTGACTAAGTGAGATTCCTAGGTTTGATTTGGTAATCTCAATTCCAAGGAAATGCTTGGGAGGACCCAAATCTTTAATGTGGAAAGTAGCATGAAGATATTTCTTAAAGTCCTCAAAAGCAAATTCATCAAATCCCATAATAAGTATGTCATCAACATATATTATCAAGTAGATAGATGTTGCACCTTTTGTCCATATGAATAATACAAAGTCATGCTTGGATTGTCCAAAACCAGTAGTTGTAAGTGCAATGGTAAACTTCACATGAACTGACGAGAAGTTTGTTTAAGGCCATAGAATGATTTATGGAAGCCTATTTAAGGCCATGGATCTGGACAGTGTTCAACACGAGATAGAGTTGCAACCATAAACTTCTTAGGTAGTAGGTACTGGTGGGGTGATAGATATATATGGTTCTTGTAGTGAAGTGGAGCTTGTAAAACTAACGGTTGTTGTTGCTATTAAGTTTGATAAGATTCGTGATCTCTTCACATATATGGATGCAATGGTAGTTTTTCTGTGCTTGAGGAAATTGTGTTGGAAAATCATAGTTAAATGTGCATGTGGATTTAGTGTTTTGATGAGTCCACCATTATGGCAAAGTTCAAGTGTGGCTTGAACTTGAAAGAAGTATGTGACGCGAGCCCATCGGGGTCTATGGAAGAGTACGTTGAGTCAAGGTGGAGATTGTTGATAATATTCCTCGAGTTTGAGCCCAAAAAGAAAACTTTCTTAATTTGAATGGGTTTTCTAGTTGGAGCTAGTTTACTATTTGAGTGATTATCTAATTTAAGTAGGTTTCATATTTTGGATTTATTCTTGTCTATATATAAGAAGTGTCTTATTTGTGAAGAGTGAGTCCGATTCCGAGGATCGACGAGGAAATATTTTGGGTCAACGTGGGCCGATCTAAGGAGGGTGATGGATTTGGTTTGGCCAACGACGTACGATCAGATCGCGGGTGATTTCGCACGACCGAGAGTACGCGTAGCGAACAATCTCGAACTCATTTCGAACGATCGCGACCTCTGAAACTAACGATAATCCTCGCGTTCTCTTGGAAATCGAGACCGCCACGACTCGAGTGATCTTAAGTCGATATGCGTAACCCCTAAACAGCCACCCGTTAGTGAGAGACGCTAAAATCGCATTTGAGCGAAATTGATCGTGGAATTGAATCCGGACTTGAGTATTGAATTTCACGGACGTACGCGACTATTTTGCAAGGATAACATCGTATTAGTGTGGCTAATCATATTTGGGATCGGTATGGTCGAAGAATGAAATTTCGGACCGGGAGCGAAAATTTGCAGTTTTACCCTTGGACCCCTAAGCTTTAATTCCGAATTTTGGAGGATTAATATTGGACTTGTTCAGCCTAGTAGTGGCCGAAAATAATGGACTAAGATGCCCCCCATCACTCTTGCTTATTCCCTAATTGCCCTAAGATATTTTTTGTAAAAACCAATCTTGGCCCTTCATAGTGGGGAGATGTGATTGATCTTCAAATTGTGGCCCTTGGATCATTTTTTTAGTGGAGTGGGTAGGATGGGAACTTTTAGTGGGTTTGATCAACCACCCTACTCACCAAGTTCTTCAAAACTCTCTCTCTCTCTCTCTCTCTCTCTCTCTCTCTCTCTCTCTCTCTCTCTCTCTCAACCGGCCACACTCCCCTCTCTCTCGCCTCACTTCCTCTCCCGTTCTCTCCTTCCTCGGCCGCATGGGAAGCCAGCCCCCGTCGGTGCAACCGCGCCGCCGTCGCTCGCCGGAGCTGCCAGCCACGCCGTCGTCCACGCTCCCAATTGAAAAAAAAGATCACCCCAAAAGGGCGCCGGACGACTAAGTTACACTATACCGAAATTTAACCCAATCAAACACCTTCGAAAAAAGAGTAAAAAACGGAAGAGGTGTTGCAATGACCATTTCGCACCGCTTTTCGTAAATTACAGATTTTGGAGACATTCCCCTGGAAAAATTTGAAGAGTGAAAAAAAAGATCACCCCAAAAGCACGCCAAATGACTAAGTTACACTATTTCGAAATTTAACCAAATCTAACACCTTCGAAAAATAGTAAAAAACGGAAGAGGTCTTGCAATGAGCATTTCGCACCGCTTTTCGTAAATTACAGATTTTGAAGACATTCCCCGTGGAAAAATTTGAAGAGTGAAAAAAAAAGATCACCCCAAAAGGGCGGCAGACCAAATTTTAGGGTACAAGAGCGGATTGTTCGAAGCAGAACGAACCTTCACAATTTGGGTCCGCGGGGACCACTAGAGAAGGAATTGAAAATCACCATTAGAAAACGCGGCAAAAGACAACGTAGTGCTTCCTCTTTTCTGCAAAACTCTTTTTGTGGTCTTTTGGTTTCTCCAATCTTGGATCTAACGTGTCATTAAAACGCTTCATCCGGACCTCCGGAGGTTAAGAAGTACTTAAGAGGCAGCTTATTCGTGAATTACCCCGAATCGATTTGAGAGTATTGAAGCCAATAAATCTTATGACATGATTTGCTTGATATCTCTATGAGATTGAGAGATTATTTTGAGATATTTTAAGGGCTAAACACTGTATGAGTTGTTGGGATAATTGGAGATGAGGAACTCTGAAAGTGTTTGAGTAACTTGAGTGTGGTTATAATCTTCGTTGTATCGCTTCATTTATAGTAATATTTATTGCCCCGACCAAATCACGTAAATTTGGAGTTCAATTCATATTCTTATTTTGTCTATTTAATTGCTCGATTACTTGCTTCCGCAATACATGTAGTGCTTGTGGATGGTCTTTGTGCTAATTAGATATTGCTGCACTAGCACACAACACAAACATAAGCAAGATCGACCAGAACCACCTTGCGTTTCGGTTTTCCTCTCGTCAACGTTGGGGAAGGCTATACACGCTGTGGCAGACACAGCATCCGCACCATTGTCTTCATTGGCTTTTGGAACTTTGAAGTGCTTATGGACGGTCTTGTGCTGATTATTGCCCCTTCAGTACATAAACACAAAACATGAGCTACAATTACACGCCACTCTTTCTCTACTAGCTTTCCCTTCTTGCTATGCTAGAGAAAGCTAATCCAAATTGTGGCATTTTCATGTATACCGGTAAAAATAAAAGTTTTAATTCTTTCGGTCCGTTCCTCATCACTCTTTCACTAATTTTATGTCTGCTCAAGTTCCTTACCGCATGTTATATCGTGTAGGATGAACCGGGGGCCTTTTTGCGTTTGTAATAAGCAAGACCTTTCGAAAGTGGAAATATACAATATATGCTTTCTAGGTAAAAAAGTAGGAACATATAAGAATGCAAAGAAAATCCACGCAAGCATATCTTAGGACGACGCTCTAACCAACAGAGCTAATAGGCCAACTACGGTTTTTTTACACAAAGAAATTCTTATCAGTAGGTCAGCACCAGTATTTGACAAAAGTCAAAACTCAAACACCCCTTGCTTAGCATCCGATTCATAGCAGTTTTGTCGATTCAAAACCTGTAACTCAGCTGAAATCATTGGGTGATTGATTGAACTTTTGATAGGATCGCGATATGAAACTTGTTCCGAAATTAGTACTTGTGAGGAAGAACATGATGGAGATCAACTGAGACAGATTACACTATACTAAACTCTGTTTCACCAACCTGTTTGATCATCGTCTATACCCAGATACATTTAATCAGAGAGCCAATGTTTACCTCCCCAACCTCACGCGGTACACACTTACTACATGGCACAAGCGGAGTTTATCAGTCCACCTTCTCTTCACATGTCTCCGCCATCCATTTTTCCTTCTTTCACAGTGTACTTCCCGTAGTTCGCTAATGCTATTGCAGTTCGGCTAGGTTCGTATACAAGAAATGGAAAACCAAACGTTAAGAAAACAAACCTGAAACAGCACAACCAAATAAATGGAATGTTGATCCGAGCCCAACGGAATGACGTCGTGTCCTTAAGACGAATTTGGCCCCTCAATCAGTACCCGAGGTTATCGGACAATCGCCTCCCCTGATAGAACGGATCTCGTTCCTCCGGCACGATCCGGAGGACTCCGAACTAACGCAATTTTGCGTAACAATCGCACAAAATGAGAGTGATGAAGTGAATATCGTAAGTGTTTCGGGAGTGAGCGGGAGTATGTACGCCACGAAGTGTCCTTTCCGAACTTACCGCTCGGTTATATCGGCGACGAAATTGAAGAGTCACCACCGTTCGGTTCTTCGTGAACAGTCACGAGCCACGCCTTTAACCGGTTCAGTTTGTGAACAGGCGCGAAGGGAGCTTCGGTTTTCGTTCGGGCGAACCGAACCTCGAACAGACACGTTTGTTGTCCAAAAATAAAAATAAAAATAAATAATTCTAAACAATGTGTCTGTTCGGAAAAAATAAAACCGATAGAGGGTGGACCCCGGACCCGAACCGAGCCGGCCGGACGGGCGGCGCGGCGCGCGCGGGGGGTGGACCGACCTAGCTTGACGTAGGTCCTCTCTCTTCCACAAAAGTGGGGTACCCCTTGGGGCCCAAACCCATTTGTGAGGCTCAACTATATGAACCCATCTCCCATCTCTCTTCTACTCTATGTGGGACACTTTCACCCACACACTTCTCATTCAATTCTATGGGTTTTTTGTGTCAAAATCCCAACAATCCCCCACATGAATGAGAAGTTCTGATATCATGACTCTTCGTGTATGCATGAAATGCAATGTGCGATTATTCCAAGAGAAAACGTTGCATCAGGATAAGTAGTCTGAGACTTTGAACTTTCCTTAGTGAAATCTATCGGACTTACTCGGTCAATCAGTAGACTTGATGTCTTTGAACTGTCGACCTTTCGTGTAAGCCTAGACAATAGAAAACACACAACTGTTTCTCGAACAAAATTGGTTCTCACTGTTGTGTTCGTTTTGGCCATGAACACCGCCTGGTCTCATGAGTGTTTTAGAGAATTCGGCCTTTTCAATTCTCACGGAAGCGGCCCTCACTTCACACTCACATAGGTGATTTCTGAACATATAGTATATCACATACTCAATTCAGAATCATTAAAAGCTTTTGCTTAACCTTCATATATTAGTACTGTCTTCATCCGGGAATGAGTAAAAAATTTGACAGTACTCTACACTGTCTTCATAACTTGGTTGTCCCTTTGAACCTAGATCTTGGGATCTCCAGTCAACTAGGTAGGGTTTCCGCTATGATGACTTGTTTATAGGCCTTAAACCCATTCCCTTGATGTTTTTGCAACCATCTCTCTAGTTAGGCCTTTTGTTAATGGATCCGCAATATTATCTTTTGACTTCACATAGTCAATGGTGATAATTCCACTAGAAAGAAGTTGTCTTACTGTGTCATGTCTTCGACGTATGTGTCGAGACTTACCGTTATACATGACATTCCTTGCCCTTCCTATTGCCGCTTGACTATCACAATGTATACATACAGCGGGCACTGGTTTAGGCCAATTAGGAATATCTTCCAAGAAATTTCGAAGCCACTCTGCTTCTTCACCAGCTTTATCCAAAGCAATAAATTCTGATTCCATAGTGGATCTAGCAATACAAGTTTGTTTGGATGATTTCCAAGACACTGCCGCTCCCCCAAGTGTGAATACATATCCACTTGTCGATTTTGTGTCTTTAGTGCCGGTTATCCAATTTGCATCACAGTATCCTTCAAGTACCGCTGGATATTCTGTGTAATGCAAAGCATAATCTTGAGTATGCTTTAAGTAGCCCAATAAACGTTTCATAGCTTTCCAATGATTGTCATTTGGACTAATCTGTAAATCGACTTAGCTTGCTCACAGCACAAGCTATGTCCGGCCTAGTACAGTTCATGACATACATTAAACTGCCTAGTATACTAGCATACTCATTTTGAGCCTTACTTTCACCAGTATTCTTTGAAAGATGCAAATTAACATCTATCGGAGTCTTTACTGGTGCAACATCCAGATTCTTGCACTTTTCAAGAATCGTCTCAATATAATGGGATTGTGATAGAGCTAATCCTCCATATGTCTTATGGATTTTAACTCCTAAAATAACATCTGCAACCCCCATATCTTTCATATCAAATTTGCTTGTGAGCATGCGTTTGGTCGCCTTAACAACCTCACTATCGCTGCCCATTATAAGCATGTCGTCTACATATAAGCACAAAATGGCAAATCCATTATGAGTGCTCTTAACATACACACATTTATCACACTCATTAATCTTGAAACCATTCGACAACATGACTTCGTCGAATTTAGCATGCCATTGTTTTGGTGCTTGTTTCAATCCATAGAGTGACTTGATAAGCCGACATACTTTCTGCTCTTGTCCCGAAACAATGAACCCTTCGGGTTGTTCCAAATATATTTCTTCTTCCAAATCCCCGTTTAAGAAGGCCGTTTTCATCCATTTGATGGATCTCCAGCTTATACACCGCAGCTATTGCAATCAACATCCTTATTGATGTAATTCTCGTGACCGGTGAATAAGTGTCAAAATAATCAAGACCTTCTCGTTGCTTGTAGCCTTTAACCACAAGTCTAGCTTTATACTTATCAATAGTGCCATCAGCCTTCATTTTCTTTTTGAAGATCCACTTACTTTGTAGTGGTTTATTTCCAGGCGGAAGGTCAACCAATTCCCACGTATGATTCGATAGAATTGATTCAATTTCGCTATTGATAGCTTCTTTCCAGAACGGAGCTTCTGGGGATGTCATAGCCTCTTTGACAGTCCGGAGGCTCGTTCTCTAACAGATAAGTTAGAAAATCTGGACCAAAGGATGTGGAGGTCCTTTGTCTCTTACTCCGTCTAGGTTCATCCTCAATAGGATCATTTGTTGAAGCAACATCTCGAGGTCTCTTATTATTTTCATGTGAATCATATACTTTGTTATACGGAAAAATATTCTCAAAGAACGAGGCGTCCCTTGATTCAATAATCGTATTAACATGTATATCCGAGACCTCAGATTTATGTACAAGGAACCGATATGCACTACTATTTTGGGCATATCCAATAAAGACACAATCAATGGTCTTTGGTCCTATTTTAACCTTCTTTGGTTTAGGAATCATGACCTTAGCCAAACACCCCCACACTTTGAGATAATTCAAATTAGGCATTCTACCTTTCCATTTCTCATAGGGTGTTTGTTGTGTCTTCTTGTGGGGAACTCGATTCAAGATAAAATTCGCCGTCAAAACAGCTTCCCCCCACAAATTCTCAGGTAAACCGGAACTATTCAACAATGCATTCATCATTTCCTTTAGTGTCCGATTTTTCCTTTCAGCTACTCCATTAGCTTGAGGCGCATAGGGAGGTGTCAGTTGGTGTATAATACCAAATTGAACATACTTCCTCAAAAGGAAATTCGTATTCACCTCCTCTATCAGATCTTATCATTTTGATCTTCTTGTTTAATTGTGTTTCCACTTCAGACTTATAAGTCTTAAACGCATTAATTGCCTCATCTTTGCTTTTGAGCAAATAAACATAACAAAATCTAGAGCAATCATCTATAAAAGTTATAACATATTTATTACCTCCTCTAGATGGTGTTGATTTCAAGTCGCAAATATCGGTGTGAATTAATTCTAAAGTCTCCGTTACTCTATCATTCACAGAAACAAACGGAGGTCTAGAAAATTTGATTCAACACACACTTGGCATTTTTCTCTTGGACAATCGAATTTTGGTAACAAGCCCATATCAATTAATTTCTTAATTGACTTATAATTCACGTGTCCTAATCTAGCATGCCAAATAGTAGGAAGCTCAACCACATAAGCGAAATCAACTTTATTAGTAGAAACATTAGAAGGTACAACAGCCAATACATTCATCTTGAACAGACCATCACTAAGATACCCCTTGCCCACATACATATCACTCTTGGAGAGTATAAACTTATCGACACACAAAACCATCTTAAACCCATGCTTACTAAGGAGAGAACCCGACACTAAATTCTTGCGCACATCCGGCACATACAATACATCATTTAGTGTCACTTGCTTCCCAGAGGTCATCTTCAAAACAACTCTTCCAATTCCTTCAACCTTGGAGGTCGATGAGTTACCCATGTAGAGTATCTTTTCACGTGCCATCGGCGTATAAGTTGTGAACATGGATTTGTTGGCACAAATGTGTCGAGTTGCTCCAGTGTCAATGAACCATTCTTTGGAGTTTCCCACCAGATTACATTGGGAAATCACAGCAGCAAGGTTGATGTCTTCGACACCACTAGAAATATGTTCCACCACATTAGCATTGGTCTTTTTGCTTCTTCTTGGCTCTACACTCTTTGGATCGATGTCCAGGCTTTCCACAATTGAAGCACTTGCCAAGAAACTTTTTCGGACCTTGGTTGGAACCCTCTCCATAGCTCTTCCTCTTCTTGTTGGGTTTCTTTGATTCCTCAACAATGTTAGCTCTTGATGTCTCAAAGGTTTTGCCACCTTTCTTCTCGGAGATTCTATTGTCTTCCTCTATCCTCAATCGAACAATCAAGTCTTCAAGTGACAGCTCCTTTCTCTTGTGTTTAAGATAATTCTTGAAGTCTTTCCACGAAGGTGGTAGCTTCTCAATGAAGGCAGCAACTTGGAAGGACTCACTTAGAGTCATTCCTTCAGCATGAATGTCATGCAGGATCACTTGAAACTCTTGGACTTGACTCAAAAGAGTTTTAGAGTCCACCATCTTGAAGTCAAGAAACTTGCCAACAATGAATTTCTTCAGTCCGCATCTTCAGTCTTGTACTTCTTGTCCGGACTATCCCACAATTCCTTAGCCGTTTTCAAAGGGCTATACACATTATAAAGGGCATTGTCCGCACCATTGAGAATGTAGTTTCGACAAAGGAAGTCTGAATGCTTCCAAGCATCCACGGCAGCAAGCCTCTCTTTATCAAGATCTCCTTCATCCAACTTAGGAGCATCCTCATTGAGAAATCGAGCCAAGTTCAAAGTTGTGAGGTAGAACAACATCTTTTTGTTGCCACCTCTTGAAATCAACACCGTGAACTTCTCGTGCTTTTCTCCATGAGCTCCATGAGTTGGGATCGACAAAGTAGGCACAATCGGTATCGAAGCCGAAGCCCATTTCTGAAAACAAAAATAGAATATATATATTCACGAAAAGAGAAACGAAAATTCTGTTCGCGAATAGAATGTGAAAATTATATGAACAAAATTGTATTCGAAAGTACGAAAATTTCCGAATATTAAATAGAATTTCGAGAAAAGTAGAATAGAACAACGGGATAGAAATTAAGTAAAAAACTAAGTGAACATACTGAACAGAACCGAATCAACAAATTGCCTTAAGATTGTAGTTCGCTAATGCTATTGCAGTTCGCTAGGTTCAGATACAAGAAATGGAAAACCAAACGTTAAGAAAACAAACCTGAAACAGCACAACCAAATAAATGGAATGTTGATCCGAGCCCAACGGAATGACGCGTCGTGTCCTTAAGACGCAATTTGGCCCCTCAATCGACCCGAGGTTATCGGACAATCGTCTCCCGAGGATAGAACGGATCTCGTTCCTCCGGCGGCATGCGTATCCGGAGGACTCCGGCCGAACGCAATTTTGCGAAACAATCGCACAAAATGAGAGTGATGAAGTGAATATCGTAAGTGTTTCGGGGTGAGCGGGAGTATGTACGCCACGAAGTGTCCTTTCCGAACTTACTGTTCGGTTATATCGAAGGACGAAATTGAAGAGTCACCACCGAGGAGCTTCGGTTTCGTTCGGGCGAACCGAACCTCGAATGTATTCACGTTTGTTGTCCAAAAATAAAAATAAAAATAAATAATTCTAAACAATGTGTCTGTTCGGAAAAAATAAAACCGATAGAGGGTGGACCCGGAACCGAACCGAACCGAAATGGGGGGTGGACCGACCGGCTTGACGTGGGTCCTCTCTCTTCCACAAAAAGTGGGGTACCCCTTGGGGCCCAAACCCATTTGTGAGGCTCAACTATATGAACCCATCTCCCATCTCTTCCCTCTACATGTGGACACTTTCACCCACACACTTCTCATTCAATTCTATGGGTTTTTTGTCAAAATCCCAACACTTCCATGGCTTTGTTATTGACCCCTAAGAGCGGTAGAGGATAACTTTCAACCGGTCGAGCTCGATTTTCTGTGGGTGCCAATACAAACATGGTCTGGCCCGTACAAAGTTGTAACTTGGAGGCTTTGGCTTGTGGATATTTCTTAGGCACATGATCAAGAAGTCAATAAAAAGAGAAAAAACTAGGCAACGGTCAAGAGGCATTGAGAAGTTCATCTGGTGTCGAACTTCTTTAGCACTCTGCAACTTGTTATGGATTGATTAGAGAGGAAGTGCTATGTCACCAGTCTTATTAAATGAAAAGATGCAAAACAGTAAAGCATCTAACATTTAGTCATAAATCGGCTTATTGTTAAAAGCCTCTTGAATTCCGACTCTGGCCGTGATTTATTAGCCAAGTTATTCGATGATGCAGGTGTGATGCAAAGGCATGAATGAACAAGGTGAGTACAGAAAGCTGATTTGATCATTACATAATGCACATCAAGTCATGTGTAGCAAAAGAAATCATGTACAATCTTACAACTGAAGATATCATTTGAGTCTCCCAAAGTAAACAAAAAAAATGTAGAGAAATTCACTTCAGACCTCTAGAAATCAAGGAAATGAAAGGCATAAAAAACAAGCCTTTCATTTTAAGGAAGAAAAATACCAACTTCAAGCTGTACTTAATGCACTAAAATTCCTCTACAAACTTATTTGACATTCCCCAAACTCTTTAACAGCTACGCGGCAGACGGGGCAGTCATGTAAGGCACAACTCCTGCTTCAGATAGCGCCGCGATGAACCTCTTCAAGTTCGCTCGCTTCACCGCTTCATCTCTAGCAACAATGTTTTTGTAGTCCAAGGACTCGTCGTCATAAATGTCCCACCACTTCTTCACCAGCATCTTGATATCGTCCCTTTCCATGTTCTCTTCCTTGCCCGTGTACCGCCACGGCTTGGACCCCGCAGCGCAATAATGAACAACCTTGATGTTGTTGAGCTCGACGTTCTCGGGATGACGCCACAACATCGCGAGCACAAGGTTGTATGCGTTGGGAATTGGTTTGTATATGTCCTTGAAGTACATGTTCAAGAAGTCTTGCTCAGCAAATGGAGTCGGAGGTGTGATCTTGAGCGTCTCGAGCAAGTTGCGATACGTCTTGAGGTTTGGCTCATACACGAACATGCCGGCATTAAAGTAAAGTGACGGCTTTGGACCGACGTGGTCGGGCCACTGGACCTTGTTGGGGCACTGTTGGCAATACCCAACTTGGTACTGTGGAGTGTGACTCCATGTCTTTTCACAGAAGCAGTCCATGACTGCATAGAAGAAGCCGTTCGGGAGGTCGAAGAGGTGGTCAATGTTGTCGAAGACTTGGATGTCTCCGTCCAAATAGATCATCTTGCTGTACTCCAAGAACTGCAATGGAAGAAACCAGATCAGGAAATGTTGGTGAATTGATAAAAAGTACAGAGTATATGCATTGAACCAATCAATAACGAATGGTAAACTAGGCATACCTCCCAAATCCTGAGTTTGGAGTAGTTGATCACATAATAGGCCATGGCAAACTGAGTTTGGTTCTCTGGCGGATAAACCGGCTCGATCTCCCTCACGATACAGCCCTGATCCACCAGTATTTTCCGATGCTCCTGCGGCACGTCCGGCAAGACCGCCACCACGAGCGGGTACTTGCTCTTCACCTTCCTCATCCCCTTGGCCAGCCCAACCACACCCTTCACGTAATCACCGTTCCCGGCCAAGAACGTGACGTAGGCCCGGCTGGGCTGGTTCTTGGGTTTCATCAGCTTGGCGGCGGCGACATTAAGAGCCATTTCCTCGGTCGGTTCTTAAACTAGGAAGGAAAGAAAGTAGTTGAGTATTGACAAGATGCAAGATGGCTTTAGAGAATGTGAAGAGGTTTGAGTAAGAGTGAGTGAACGATTGCTTGGGTTTGTTCTTGAGCTTGATGGATTTGCCATGGAGGTGTTGCATGGTTTATATAGAGTTTGGGAAATAATTCTTAATTAGAGAAATATGATAATTTTTTTTTAAATTAAATTATGAATTTGATTGGGGAGGATGGAGCACCATGTGTCCTAGGACGTTCATGCCGACATTGACCAAAGATGGTGTCCGTCCAATGAGAGACCGACGCATTCTGCTTTTTGGGAAAGAGAGGAACAACTTTTGTATGAAACGGAGTCGTTTTGGGTGGGAGGTCGTCAACGGTTGGGAAGAAAATTCTGGATTTGGACGGTGCACGAAACTTCAATGTCACTGCACATCTATGTTTTATATACTATAATTTGGCCAAAGATAAAATATTTATGCATAGGGAGAGTAAATCTTGCCGTAATTACATGAACATGGGATAGGGTCAACCTGTGATGAATTGCTATAATATATCTAGCCAAGCACGATAATTAACGGTCCTCTACTAATACTTGCTTATAATCGAAAGGGCACGGGCGCAAAAACTCGACTCCTAAGTCATGAATTAAAAATAGCTTTTGTCCAAGTTAGGTGTATTTGTGTCTCGTGCTCCTACGCCATGAATTAAAGTGTGAATTTTAGAATATATACAAGGATATACAGTACCTAAAATCTTATAAAAGAAGTGGCCTTGATTTTTTCGAGTTAATGAAATTATATTACATGCAAGAATTGTTTGTAGACCACGTATAATTACAACCAACAATGAATTTTATCATTGAAAGCAATTAATTTTCAATTTTTCGTTTGAAGCATCTTTAGACCAAAGCGTGCCGTAATTTGGACTCGTTAAGATCGAATTTGTTACTTGAAAATTTTGGTGGGTTGAAAGTCTGTACACGTCAAATTGATGAACAATTGAAAAAACGCGTCCAGATCTACGAAAATCGTACTCGGTCCCAGTGCATGTGATCCCTTGGATCCCGTGGACCCCACGTCGGACCATGACAATCCAACGACTAATATGCCTCGAGCCGACTGTACCGCACGAAATAGCTTCTTGTCGGCAGGTGGGGCCCCAACTGGGTCCCACCAGTTTCCTTTTTTTGGGGGTCATAACAGCATTCCACGTGTCAACTCCTGGTTCAAAGGACGGTGAGAGGACACATGGCAATAAAGGGCGCCTCGGAGGTGGTCGCTTTTTTCCGGTTTTGGAGTTATGTTAGTTGTGAGATCCGAGGGGAGGGAGGGTCCATCTCTTTACTTATTCGAAAGACTAGCATCTTAATCCAAATGAATTAGTCATTGTCCCTTCGAGAGCTTGTTGACTTGAGGGGCGGAATGGAATTTTTTTTTTTTTTGAGGATAGTAACTATTGAGTATTGCGAAAGGATATTACATTTGTATAGGAGAAATTAGTCCACAAAGTCATGAACCTATTTTGTAGCGATCAAATCAGTCATAAACTTTCAGCTGTATAAATTTGATCTTAAACCTTTTGACGATGTGTTAATTTAGTTCTAAACTTTTCAATTATGTCAATTTAGTTCTAAACTTTATAACAATTTGACACTTTAGTCATAAATTTTTTAACAATTCCCTAATTTAGTTTTTCTAGCCATAAATCAGTGACGTTGACGCCGGCCGTCTTTACGTAGTATGGTCAGTGCTGATATAAATAATTTTTTAAATTTTATCAATTTATGTTTTTTATTTTTTTTTTTTCTTTTTTTTTTTTTTCTTCCGATCGCTGAGTCTCGGCAATGACTAATGACCAACCACAAACAAGGGTTGACCTTGCTAGCTTCACTAACCTTGAGTGAGGCTCGAACTGGCCTAGGGCAGGCGAGGTTTGGCCTGAGGTCGACAACAGCTTTGGCGGTGACCAACGGAGGGAAAAAGGAACAAAAAGAAAAAGAGAAAAAATTAGAAAACTAAAAAAATTGATTTAATATCGTATGACCTGAATATTGAGTCATCATCCTAAAGAGCCTATGACAAACAAATGATTCTATTTTACTCTTTTAAAGAAGAGTATCCCATTCCACTAACATATCGTACACATACAAAACAGATTATGAAAATTAATTTTGAAATAAGGGGACAAATCATAAATGATATTTAAACAAATTGGCCATGTATGAATTAAAAAATACACGTTACTCTATAAATCAAATTTACATATCAGTATTTGAGTTTCTAGCTAACATTATTTTAAATATCTACTGTAGTTTTCACATTTTGATATCTCCACATAACATGAAAGAAAGGGAGGATTGAACATCTCATGATAACGCAAATTATATTTTTAGTCAAAGATAAGTTTGTCATTAAAGAGGTGGAGTATTGAATTCAAACAGGCGAAAGGAAACAAACAACGAGTTTCTATAGTAATCATTTCCGTCTAAGACTTGCTCATCCATTTTGAACTTTTCAAGCGTGCTTTGTAGGCCTCTAGTGGAACAGTTTTACGTAATCAATCATTGCGAAAGGATGATGGCGTGACATGGATTGATATTCAACGAAATGATGGCGTGATATGGATTGATATTCGGCGTATTTCTTGATCGAGCAACTCAAGCCCCAAATCAGCTCATAATCCTCAAATCCCTAAATGAATCCCTCCCATTCAAGCCCTATTTGCCCTAAGAAACCCCAATTCCAGTCTCGGTGACAAGTTTTCGAGCCAGGACAAATATGAACTCGAGATTCTACAGTAGAAAGAACAAACAATGATCATGTAAGGTTTAAATAGAATCGGTTAAAAGTATAACTTTGATTGCAATCCCCTTAAGAATGTAATGTCTTTTCATAATCCATTTGTACCGTTTGTGTTTGTTCCTTTGCACCTAATGTGCCGATGACATATCAATGAAAAATATTCTACATCGCCTTTTCATACGAGGAAAAAGATGAATGACAAATCATCATTGATCTCCATTTTCAACGGTAAAAATTCTATCTGTTTCACTTGAGGGAGCGGAGGAAGGTAAATAAATAACTACTTCCTATCATTGGAGAACGTTTTTTCTTTTCTTTTTTGTCTTTTAATTATTTTAGAAAGAGGCACGTAATCAGATGGTGATGCTACACCGTATTTCTCCAACGGTCGAGGTCAGAGCCCCACCACCATTATCTATTTGCGCGTCTTTCGCCTGGTCTCGCAACACCAGTCCACGTGTCAACTCCTGATTCAAAGGACGGTGCAAGGGACACGTGGCGAAAAGGGTCGCGTCCTCGGGGTCTCTTTTTTCCACTTTTCCAGTTATGTTAGTTAATCGAGGGAGGGTCCACGTTAGTTGGTCAAAGAAATTTTACACGCTATGGCAGCTAAAACCAATGGATTAGGGACTAATTGTCTTCTTCCGGAGCTTGTTGACCCACGAAACGAGACTTTTGAAGTTTTTTAAAGATGACGATCTTTGAATATTACAAAAGAAGATAACATTTTTATTAACTTTTGACCAAAAATCTAGAATTTATTTGATGTTACATAGAGTGACTATTGGGTTATCTTTTTAAAGAGTTTATGGCAAATGAATGACTCTATTTTACTCTAATAAAAATGATTTCGAAATAACAGGACAGA
>JAMXDD010000007.1:21222265-21428332 GCA_024733475.1 Syzygium grande
CACCAGTTCATCACTTGCTTCGTTGTTTTGCTCTTTTTTTTCCCCCCAGTTATTTGAACTTGAGTTGTATTCTTAGTTTATAATTGATACTAATCATTTACGACCCAAAGCTTAGGGTCCGATTTATAGAAGTTTTTATGATCCAAAACATGTAAGCTCAGCAGAATCATGGGGTGATTGATTGAACTTTCAATGTGATCGAGATATCATACTTCTTCCAGCATTTGTACTTGTGAGGAAGAACAGGCAGTACATGGCACAAGTGAAGTTAATCAGTCCAGCTTCTCTCATATCTCCCCCTTCTCTATCTTTCTTGTTTCCCTGTTAACTCCCCGGCTTTGACATCAACCCCTGAGAATGGTAGAAGACAGCTTTCGATCGATGGAGCTCGATTTTCTTCGGATGATGGCAACAAACATGGCCTGGCCTGTACAAGGTCGTGAGTTGGAGGTTTAGGCTTGTGGATATTTCTTAGACATAGGGCCCGTTTGATTCGGCTTTGGGGGAATGCATTTGGGGAAATGCAAATACTTTGGGTGAAAGCCCATTGGGAAAATGCAAATGGTGTTTGGTAAAAATATTTTGTAAAGCTACTTTGGCCAAAATATAGTGTTTGGTGAATTTTTTTTGCAAATGGACTTTGGGAAGAAAAAACATAATTTACCCTTCGCCGGCGTTTGGCCAAAATATAGTGTTTGGTGAATTTTTTTTGCAAATGGACTTTGGGAAGAAAAACATCAACCAAACAGGCCTATAATGTCGAAAAGTCCACTGCAGAGAAAAAGAACTATTAACCCTAAAGGGCATTGAGAAGATTATCAGGGGTCACACTTAGCACTTTGCAATTTGTTATGGATTACAGATAAAGTGCAATATCCCAACAGTTTCGTTCCATGAAAAGATACATTACAGCGCAAAACATTAAGGCATCAACAGTCACTCATGAATCAGCTCATTGTACAACCTCTCAAATTCCGACTTCGGCCGTGATTTACAAGCCAGAGTCATTCGATCACGAGGCAAAGGCATGAATGAATAAGATGAGTACAGATAGCTGATTTGATCATTGCATAATCTACACCATGTCACGTGTAGCAAAAGGAAATAATGTCCAATCTACAACCGAATATATCATTTGAGTTTACCAAATTAAACAGTAAAAAAAATGTAGAGAAATTCACTTTAGACCTCTAGAAATCAAGTAAATGTAAGGAGGTACAAAGAGCTTTCATTTAAAGGAAGAAAATTATCAACTCCAAACTGTACTTAAGGCACTAAAATCCCATCACAAACTTATTTGACCTCCCCTGAGCTCTTTAACAGCTACGCGGCAGACGGGGCGGTCATGTAAGGCAAGACTTGGGCTCAAATAGCACCGCGAGGAGCCTCTCCAACTTCCCTCGCTTCGCAGCTTTATCTCAAGCACCAATATTTTTATAGTCCAAGGACTCATCGTGGTAAATGTCCCACCACTTCTTCACCAGCATCTTGATATCGTCCCTATACATTTTTTCCTCCTCGCCTGTGTACTGCCATGGCTTGGACCCTGCAGCGCAATAATGGACGACCTTGACCTTGTCGAGCTCGACTTTCTCAGGATGACGCCACAACATCGCCAGCACAAGGTTATACACATTGGGAATTGGCTTGTATATGTCCTTGAAGTACATGTTCAGGAAGTCTTGCTCAGCAAAAGGAGTTAGAGGTGCGATCTTGAGCATCTTGAGCATCTTGAGCAAATCGTGGTATGTCTTGCGGTTTGGCTCGAACATTAACATGCCAGCATTAAAGTAAAGTGACGGCTTTGGACCGCGGCAGTCGGGCCACTGGACCTTTTCAGGGCACTATTGGCTTTGGTACTGTTTGGTGTGACTCCAAGTCTTCTCACAGAAGCAGTCCATGACCGCGTGGAAGGAGCCGTCCGGGGGGGTCGAAGGGGTGGTCTATGTTGTTGAAGGCTTGGATGTCTTCGTCCAAATAGATCATCTTGCTGTACTCCGAGAATCAGTAACCGATAGCGGAACAGATCATCTTCTTGTTGTCTCCTAATTAACATAAAGCTCTGCAAACCTACAATTGAAAATCTGAAAAGTCGTTCCTTCTTTTTCCTTAGAGCGAAACATTCAATGACCAGCCTGAAGGACTAGACATTAGGAAACGAAAACTAGATAGAGACGAAAATAAACAACAAACTTATAAACTGAGCATACCTCCCAAATCCTGAGCTTGGAGTAGTTAATCACATAGTAGGCCATGGCAAACTGAGTCAAGTCCTTCGGCGGATGAACCGGCTCGATCTCCCTCACGATACAGCCTTGATCCACCAGCATTTTCCGATGATCCTCTGGCATGTCCGGCAAGACCGCCAGCACGAGCGGGTACTTGCTCTCCGCCTTCCTCAGCCCCTTGGCCAAACCAACCACACCATGCACGTAATCGCCGTTCCCGGCCAAGCAAGTGACATAGGCCCGGCCGGGCTGGCTCTCGGTCTTCGGTTTTGCAACGCCATTAGCAGCAGCATCGGCGGCAATGACGGGAGCCATATCTTCGGTAGGAAATTAAGGTTTGTGGTTTTCTGAGAGTGGGATGGAGAGTTTGCGTTACACAAGGTACTGCAATTGCACGGCTTAGTTTGATGAGTTGGTGGACTTTATTGGCAGGAGGAGGACCCACGGTTTATATGGAGATGGAGAATTAATTTTTTAATTAAGGTGACTAAATCTTGGAGATAATCCCGCGAATAATTTCCTCATTCCTATGATCATCGGGACATGGGATGGCGCTACAATATGCGAGAGATGGTTAATGTTGTTGAATCTTTAGGTATTATTGTAAATTTGAGAATATTCCAAGGGCGGCTATATTTCAAATGTACATAATAAGTTTATAGGTTGTCGTGGAGGGGCGATTTCAGAGGATAATATGTAGTTGAAGGATAAGCTTAGCCAAATACCCAAAAAAAAAAAGAATAAAGTTGTAGAAGGGGTAATATTTAGTCAGAAAAACAAACCCACCCCCACAAAAAAGGGCAAAAAATAGTATATCGATTAAATAAGTATATGTGCTTTTATCGTGTCAACTCGTTAATCCTATTGAGCTTTGAGATTGATCATGGTTATCTTGATTATACAGCATATATTTCTCAAAATCTTTTTATCTAAAGGCAAGGAAGCGACAGCCTGGATTCTTGTAGTTACGGGATGCCCTACAAACCTGATGGACCGATTTATTTTGGACCTTTGGTAAGTGCAAGCGATCCCAACCAAAGTAGTTTGGACACGGTTGATAGAATCCAAAGGAACGAAATATGATTTCCAAGCTAAAAAATTGAAGCATAGTTCTTCAATTTCAGATGGAAAGTCGGTATATTTCCTTGAAACATATGATCACTTCATTGAAAGATGACGATAAACTCATTGAGTAATCATCGTATATCGCTTCATCAATTGACATTATCTATGTTAACCTTGAACCACTACTAATCATCTATATGTAATCATCCGCTTCATCTTAATCTAACTTGCCGAGGAGTTCGTCTTAATATAACATGCCAGTGATTAAGCAATAAATTTTTGTAGGGATTAAATGCGGAGAAATTTCGACCAAAAAAATGCGGAGTAAATGTTATATTCCCCGTACCTTTGGTGCAAATAATGCTTCTCTTTTAAAACATTAGGTTTGTTAGATGGACACATGAAGTTTACAAATTTAGAGTGAGTTTTCTCTCATCATCATAGAGAGTAACATGGTGCAAGATCACTCGAATTTCGCCACATAAGCTTTTCAAACATCAAGGCTCTGTTCGTTTAAAGAAAACGTTTTTCGGCTTTCGGTTCACGAAAAATAAATTAGTTAAGAAAAATATTTTCCACAAATGATAAAAACATCTTCAAAAGTGAAGAAATTATTTTTCGCTTTTCCGAAAGCGGCAAATATTTTCCATCCTCTTTCTTTCATCTCTAAACCAAGAAGTTTCTTTCACCAAACACCTTTTCTTTTTCTTTTTTTTAATCTTTTTTATTTTCTTCCTTACTTTTTTCATTTGAAAAAATTGAGTTTTTAATTATTTTTAATTATTATATAAAAATTTTTTCCTTTTCTTTTCCATTTCTTTCTTTTTCTTTTTGCCTCTTCCCTGATCGCTAGCCACGGCGGCGGCAGGCCGACGACTGACCACAAGCGAGCTCGAGCCTTGTCACAGGCTGGCGAGACTCAAGCTCGCTAGATTCCGGCGAGGTGGAGCTCGTCGGCCTCGGGCGAGCTCCACCTCGCTTGATCAGGCGAGGCTCAAGCTCGAGAAAGAAGAAAAAAAGAAAGAAAACAACACAAAAATAATTAAAAATTTAAAAAATCAAATTTTTCGGTAATTTTCTTCTGAAAATCAAATTAGATACCAAACGGCGGAAAATATTTAAGTTCGTTTTTAGGTTTCAGTCGAACACTGAAAAATATTAATCATTTTCCTGAAAATTATCTTCCCGTAAAACATTCTTAAAAGACACTACATTTTTCACGAAATGAATAGAGCCTAAGCGAATAAACTTGGGCCAATTGAACTTTATATAGACAGCGCTCAATGGAATTTTTATTTCATTAACGAAAGAGTGGGAAGGAGGCGATCATATATATGTAGTTGATTCGTAAATGTACAAGCTGACGAGAAATTCACCGGTATCTTTTGAAGTATCCGCCGCGTGGCCCAAATGGGTCCCACCCCACACCACATTCCACGTGTCCACTCCTCATTCAAAGGACGGCGCAAGGGGAGACGTGGCGCAGGAGGGCACCTTCTTTGGGGAGGCCTTCTTTTCCCGCTTTTTTTCCCTTCCGGTTATGTTAGTTGGACCAAGAAGAGGTGGGTCCACCAAATCCATTAGTTTATTATGGTATCGATCAAAATGGTCGGTAAAGAATGGGGAATAGTTTTACTAGATCGGTCATCAGATTTTCCTTTTTGGCATTACTATAACCGGAGAAAATTGCACAATTACTCCTAAATCTATTTCATGAAATTCAACGGAGCCTTAAACCTTCGAATTAATCTTACGACAAAAGACACCAAAAATCTTAAATTATACCCACTGTGACGCATTTACCATAATCTCTTTTTTTTTTTCCCTATGAGATCGAAAATCCCAAACTCATACCCGTGTGACACATTTACTCCTTCCTCGTCAGAGTTCTATCAATGAGAACTGTTAAAAATCGGTCTATATTGACGCCGAAAAGCAAATGTTATTGACATGATGCTCACGTAATTTAAGTGAAATAAAAATAACGTTATTTTAACTGAAAAATCATCTTATGGAACCTTGATGGAGGATAAAACATCCCATGGTAAAGAGGATTATACTTTTAGTCAAAGATAAGTCCGCCATATTAGCAAAGACGAAGTATTGATACATTCAAGTAGACGGAACGGAACGCAACAAGTTTCTATAATTTGATTATTGCAATTTGAAGCTTGCTCATCCATTTTGAACTTCTTAAGCATGCACTATGCGCCTCCGGTAGAATGGTTTTACTAAAGCGATCATTGCACTCTCTTTTGGCATTACTATTTTTTTTTTGGTCGAATCTTTTGGCATTACTATAAATACATTAGTTTTCTATAGTTTGTGACATGTCGGGCTTTTAGTATAATTGTTTGATTGTATCAATTATTTTTTAAATAAAGTTCTAGTGTATTTTAGGGCCATAGATTCTAACCTTCTCCATGCCTTTTTTTTTTCTTTTTTGAATCAAAATTGCAATATATTATGCTTATTACTTGGTGTGCTACACGTCAGCAGCACTTGATCTTGCGCTGTGGAGAAGCTTCCTCTCAATTTCGTACGAGTTTTCGGTTAAAAAAAAGAATTAATATCATGAATAACCCCAAATTAATACACCTATGATAAATACATTTCAAACTAAATTTTTTGATCACAAAAAAATCCAAATCGGTACATTTATGACAAATTTACTTTCCGCTAATTTCTATTAAATTGGATTAATATCACGAAAAATAACAAACAGGTCACCTGTGATAAACAAAGTTTATCCTTAACCGATATACCCGTCAACCGTCACGTGTTATCCAACTCAATAATTTGACAATGAAATTTAATGTAAATTAATGGACGGTAAATTTATCACAAGTGTATTAGTTTTGGCTTTCTAGTGGTAAAAAAATTAGTTTGTGGTAAATTTTTCCTTGAAACATATGATCACTTCATTGAAAGATGACAATAAACTCGTTGAGTAAGCATCGTATATCGCTTCATCAATTGACATTATCTATGTTAACCTTGAACCACTACTAATCATCTATATGTAATCATCTGCTTCATCTTAATCTAATTTACCGAGGAGTTCATCTTAATCTAACATGCCAGTGATTAAGCAATAAATTTTTGTAGGGATTAAATGCGGAGTAAATGTTATATTCCCCGTACCTTTGGTGCAAATAATGCTTCTCTTTTAAAACATTAGGTTTGTTACACGGACACATGAAATTTACCAATTTAGAGTGAGTTTTCTCTTGTCATCATAGAGAGTAACATGGTGTAAGATCGCTCGAATTTCTCCACATAAGCTTTTCAAACACCAAGGCTTCATTTGTTTCACCGGAAAACCTTTTTCTGGATTTTATGGCGTTTGATTCACAAAAAATAAACTAGTCAAAAAAAATATTTTCCACCAATGAAAAAAGCATCTGAAAAAGTGGAGAAATTTCCATCCCATTTCTTTCATCTCTAGACCAAGTACTTTCTTTTACCAAACACCTTTTTCTTTTTCCTTTTAATTTAATTTTTTCTATTTTTCTTTAAAAAAATTGAGTTTTTATTTATTTTTAATTTTTACATATTTCTTTCTTTTTATTTATGCCTCTTCCTCGGCCAATTGCTAGCTATAATGGCGGCTGGCAACTGACCAAAAGCGAGCTTGAACCTTGTCACAAGCCAGTGAGACTCGAGCTCGCTAGATTTCGACGAGGTCAAGCTTGACAACCTCGAGCAAGCTCCACCTCGCCTGATCAGGTGAGGCTCAAGCTCGCCTGTGGCCAATCACCAACAGGTGAGGTTGAGCTCGCCCATGGTCGATCCCCGTCCACGGCTACTGGTCAAGGAAAAACAAAAACGAAAAAGAAAGAAAATAAAATAAAAATAATTAAAAATAAAAAAACGAATTTTCTGGTAATTTTCCTCGAAAAATCAAATCATATGCCAAATGGTGAAAGATATTTTCTAGTTCATTTTTAAATTTCAATCGAACGGCGGAAAATGTTGTCATTTTCTTGGAAAATAGCTTCCCGTAAAACATTCTCCATAAACATCACATTTTCCGCAAAACGAACGCAACTTAAGTGAACAAACTTAGGCCAATTAAACTTTCTATAGATAGTGCTCAATGAAATTTTTATTTAATTAATAAAACAATGGGGAGAAGGCGATCAACACAATTATTATCTCGGGACGTTATCATAGAAGTCCCACACTCGGCATGGAATATTCAATTTGGATCAGATCTATTTAGTTCATCGGTAAATGTACAAGCTGGACAGATATTCATTAGTGACCTGGCTCAAACTTGTGATTTGATAAGCTATGATCTCTTTATGATTCGGCTTCACTCCAAGCAGTGCCACTCAAAGGACGGCGCTAGGAAACGTGGTGCAAAAGGGCACCTTCTTGGGTGGCCTCTTTTTCCATTTCTGTTTTTTTTTTTTTTCTAGTTATGTTAGTTGGACGAAGAAGAGGTCGGTGCACTTGACGTTAAGCAGTTCTGAGTTTCGTATAGATTTCATTTGGAATCTATTTGTTGGAATAAGTTTCTCAGTTTTTAGAACATAAATCCTATCCTCGCATGCCTTAGAACAGATTCCATGATCCATTTCCGGGGAGTTACTCGATTCCATTTGTATTATTAATTGAACGATTGCAGTAAACCATCATTTTTAATGGCAACCACTTGTCGTAACAATTCACTAACTGCAACTTATATTTAGACACACGAAAATATGAAATATTAATAAAGTAAAAGTTTTATTCATAAAATGAAAGCTCAAACCAGCGATTCCAGATTATGCACCTATTATCAGACACCATGAAACACCGCAAGATCGTTCGAAGACGTACATCAAGTAAAACTCAAAAACTTGTTTAGGTTTCAATTTTTAGGTTCCACCTGTCTAGAACTGGGAATCTACCCGTCGAAATAGGTTTACTAATTTTTAGAACCCAGAACCTACCCTACATGTCTTGGAACCTGGAACTGAACAAGTCCCTACCGGCTTGGTTCTCAGATTCCAGGTTCTACCCTAAAATCATGTTCTCCCCTAGTACCACAAAATTTGTTAATTTAATAATCGATTAATCAAAATGGTATCTAAAATATGGAGAATAGTTTCACTAAATGGGTCATCAAACTTTCCTTTAGCATTACTACAAATGGAGAAAATTGCACAAGTACTCCTAAATCTATTTTATGAAATTCAATGGAACCTTAAACCTTAGAATTAATCTTAGAGCAAAAGATACCAAAAACCTTAAATTATGTTCACTGTAATACATTTACCCTAAACCTTTTTTTGTGACACCGAAAATCCCATACTCATACCCGTGTGACACATTTACCCTCTGTTAAAATTCCGTCAATGAGAACTGTTAAAAATCGATTTACATTAACGCGGAAAGCAAATAATATTGACATGGCACGATATTTCTCAAATTGGAATGATATTTCAATCTCGCATTGTATTAGAGGCAGATTTAGTTACTAAGGTTATCGTTAGTATAATGCTGGGAATAACACGAGTTCGTGGCCCTGTGCACATTGATTTTTGTTGTTATTAGTAGAAGAATGGGCGAGGGTTAACCGAGCGCAATTATAATTTCCGGGCATTACCATAAGAGCTCCTCCCATTTATTACGGGATATTTGATTCGAGCCATAACTAGTCGGTGAACCTGTCAATGATACATGGATTGATAAGAAATTCATGAATGGCATGAGTCCAACTTGAAATTATAAAAGAGGACATGTCACAATCCACTTTACAGTTGGGCACCACTCAGTGAAGTTGAAATTGCAAGTGGGGTGCCGCTCTAGCGGCTGCGCAATCACTCCGGAATCTATGAAGTGTTTTCTCATTGGCCATAAAAACAAGGTCGGTGAGTTTGGATGAGGTTGAGGAACCGATGTTGGTGAGACTTTGAAATATCCGTTTATTCCGTGAAAAAACGAATGATTTAACAGAATTTTATAATATAATTATTTATATTGCTTATAAAAATAAAAAGAATGATAGGTATTTTTAATACGCTGGAATAATGTCATGCTTCTATGCCATGAATTAAAAAGTGGATTTTACAGTATATACGAGCATATATAGTACCTAAAATCTCGGGAAAGCAAGCGTCGCAATTTTTTGCAAGTTAACGAATTATATCACATGCAAGGATGCGTTTGTAGACATATACCAGAATACTTAATTTTCAATTTCTTGTGTGAAGCATCTTAAGAGCTAGGTGGGGTCGTAAGTTGGACTTGTTAAGTTCACATTTGACTTGAAAATTAAAATTTTAGTGGACCCGAAATCTCCACGAGTCAAATTGACAAATAATTAAAACAACATGTCTACATTTATGGAAAATTGTACTTTGGTACGGCATAAATTATTAACTGAACTGGTGGCACAGTGGATGTGATCCCCTGGATTGTCTGGGTCCGATCTCATGGATCCCACGTCAGACCTACACAATCCAAATATTGATATGCCTCGCCCCAGCTGTACCGCACAAACTAGTTTCTTGTCGGCAGGTGGGGCCGCCGCCGAGTCCCACTAGTGTCCATAGAGCAGTAGATTTATTGTATGGTGACCAAATTAGTCTTAAATCTTTTTTATTATATTAATTTAGTATTAAATTAAATTTTTAATTGTGCAAATTCAATTCTAAAGTTTTGATGATTTGTTAATTTAGTCATTCCGATCAATTTTCGTCGAAATTCACTGACATGACTATCCTATATGACACGGTTAGTGCTTATATGGATAATATTTGTAATTTTTTTATTTTTAAATCTTTTTATCTTTTTTTTTTTTTTTTTCTTTCTTCCTCCATCGATCGCTAGGCCACTATAGGGAAAAGGAAAAAAAAAAAAAAAGAATAGGAAAGGAAAAAAAGAAGAAAAAATTAAAAAAACTAAAAGAATTAAAAAATTTATAATGTTGGTACCAGATATGTTACGTGACTGAACTGCCATGTAAGCAATTTTCAGCCAAAATTAGCTAGAAAATCTAAATTTATGATTTTATGACTAAATCGATAAAGTGGCAAAAAATTTATGATTAAATTAATATAATTAAAAGATTTATAATTAAATTGATTATCATTTAATAAGTTTATGACATTTTGAATAATTTTTTTCCATTTATATACATGCATGTTTCAAATAAAGATTTAAGATTGATTCACTTTGTAAGATGCGAAAGCTCTTGTTGTGAAAAAAGAACCAATTAAAAAATTGTTAAAAAGGTGATGTGACAGATTGTGATGACATCTAAATCGATAGCCCACCTATCTAAAAGTAGAGTTAGACTTGTCAAAGTTATACCGGTTTCTGGCTTATAAAGTGACGCTGTGATAATGACACGGCTATTGATGGATATTGAGTGAACAAAATAAATGAAGGATTTGAAATAAATAATTTAAATTAATATTAAACTTTTCTGAGAATTGAAAAGGTCTCCGATCACGCCCTCGCCTACGTTCATCGGCCGCCTTCCGCTACTCGCCGCCAACCCACCCGGCGCCGCTACCCAACCACAACATCACGGTCGAATTCCTCCTCTCATCCGGTGCCGCCACCCGACCGCACGCCACCATTTTCTTGGCGTGCGCCATGTGTTTGGAAATAAGCGTAACGGGAAGCAAGTTGAGCAGGTTGAAGAGGAGGGTTCGGTCTTGTTTTTTCCAATCTTTTTGAGGATGGCGTCTCTTTGGATCCTGCCTCGAGCCTCCTTCGTCTTTCTCGAGGGAATTTTAGGAAAATGTACATTTGAAGGCGGTTTTTACAACCACGGATTACTTTCTAATTGACACGATAATAATCGGATGAGGATGCCACCTCATTTTCTGTCATATGGACAAATCGTATCTTTCTAGTAGCATTTAGTCAAAGATTTTGTCGGTGAAAGATGTTTAAGAAGATAAGATCTACTCCAGGTATTACTTTGAGCTTTAAAATTATCTTAGTATTGTCATTTTAAAGTAAACTCTAATTAAAATTGAAAGAGTCACCGGTTCTTAGACCGACCCTAAAATCGAACTGAATCGGACCCGATTCCAACCGACCCATCCTAGAACAGAACCGATGGCCCTATTATCTACTTTGACGTCCCAAACTTCAGACGTGTAACCATGATGGCCTCGAAGAAGCAGCTCGAGGGGATCGTGAGGAAGCGGCTGGCAGCCGCCGTGGATCAGCGAGTGGGATCACGCCACGGTTCTCCGCTTCATCCGGCTGTGTTGCCCGCTGGGGCTGGAAGACGAAGGGCTTCAGGCGTACGTTGGCTATTTGAAGAAGGTGATTGGGATGAGATCGAGGATCGAGTTCGAGCAATTGGTGGAATTGATGCTCGATCAGCACAACAATCAGGTTAACTTTGTTGGGTGTTTGACCAATTTATTCAAGGATATCGTATCGGCAAAATGAGGGAATTCAAGGGAAATTACAACGTTACCACACAACTGTGCTTTTATTCAAGCAAGTGAGCACAGCACATGTCCTAACTCTCTACATCTATGCCGCGGGTGCGCCGGTGATGCAGTTCTCTCCGGCCTCCTCCGATTGCGCCGCGAAGCTGCGCTCCCATATCTCTTGCTTCGCCGCTTCCTCAGCCGCCTCCACGTTTTTATAGTCCAATGACTCATCGTCGAAAATATCCCACCATCTTTTTACCAACAGCTTGACGTCGTCCCTATCCATGTTCTCCTCCCTGCCCGTGTACAGCCACGGCTTCGACCCGGCGGCGCAATAGTGAACGACCTTGACCGTGTCGAGATTGACGTTCTCGGGATGATGCCACAGCATCGCGAGCACGAGGTTGTACACGTTGGAAATTGGTTCGTAAACGTACCTGAAGTACTTGTTCAAGAAGTCTTGCTCAGCAAATGGAGTCGGAGGTGTGATCTTGAGGGTTTTGAGCAATTTGCGGTAGGTCTCGAGGTTCGGCTCGTACACGAACATGCCGGCGTTGAAGTAGAGAGGCGGCCTAGGAATGATATGGTCGGGCCAGTGGACATTGTAGGGGCACTGTTGGCAGTAACCAATATCGTACTCAGGGGTGTGACTCCAGCTCTTTTCGCAGAAGCAGTCCATGACGGCATAGAAGGAGCCGTTCGGGAGATCAAAGAGGTGGTCGATGTTGTCAAAGACTTGAATGTCTCCGTCCAAGTAGATCATCTTTCTGTACTCTACAAACTGTGCAATCAAACGAAAACCCGATCAACGGTGCGATCGACATCAATCCTCGCTCAAAACATCAGCAGGCCAAAAGTACTGCTCAACAACGTGGAGAAAAGCTCTCAACATGCTCGAGAAGTATTTGAAAAGCAAGCACATACCTCCCAAATTCTGAGCTTGGAATAGTTGGTCACATAATGGGCCATGGCGGACTGGGTCAGGTTCTCTGGCGGATAGACCGGATCGATCTCCCACACGATGCAGCCCTGATTTACAAGGATCGTCCGGTGATCATCCGGCACATCCGGCAAGACAGCCACCACGAGCGGGTACTTGCTCTTCGCCTTCCTCAGCCCTTTGGCCTGCCCAACCACGCCCTTCACGTCATCGCCTTTCCCGGCCAAGAACGTCACGTAGGCACAGCTGGGCTGGTTCTCGGGCTTCGGTTTCACAACGCCATTAGCAGCAGCATCGGCAGCGATGACAGGAGCCATTTCTTTGGTAGGAAAAGGTTTGTCTATATGAAGAAAGCTCGTCAGGGGGGTTGGAGAGCGTGTGTTTGAGAAGGTTTTGCTATTGCTTGGCTGAGTGCGAGTTGATGAACTTGGCAAGAGGAGGATGACCGGGTTTATATAGAGTTGGCGAATTAATATTTAATTAAGGTGACTAAATCTTGGAGACAATGCGGCCGATTGATTTCCCAGTTCCTGTAATCGGGGCATCAAGCGGAAGCCGCTGTGACTCTAGGAGTTTCAGGCCCACAGATTTTGTCTTTCCACCGGGGTTGAAGCTAGGCTGTTTCTCCGGTCAACAAGACGCTTTTGCCAAAGAGAATGTTCGAGGATGCCCTCGGAGATTCTTCTTTTATACGTCGCGGATAAGATTCGCTAGATGACGTGAAGCCTCACAGGAGGCTATCCACCCAAAAAATTCACGTGGCCGTGGGAAGTCTTTCACCTAATAAATTAGTGTCCAATTGCCTTACTTCGAGATGTTGTTAACCCGAGAGACGAGAATTTCGAAACTTTCAAAGATGACGACCTCGTTTGTCAACATCTGTGTTGCTTTCGACCAAAATCCAGAGTTGGTTTAATGTCGTATGATGTGAATGTTGACCTATCATCCTGAAGAGCCTATGACAAACGAAATAAATTCTATTTTACTCTTTTAAAGAAGAGTACCTCCCTCCATCATGATCTAGTAATCATAGACATCGAAATTTTATCATGTAAATTGATTTTGAAACGAGGGGATGGATCATGAAGGATACTTAAACAAATGGGTCTTATATAAAGAATACATGTTACTTTATAAATCAGTCTACATACCAATATTTGAGTTTTTAGCTAGCATTAGATTCAAAGGTTTTTCAATAATTTTCACATTTTGATATCTCCATATAACATGAAAGAAAGGAAAATTGAACATCTGGTGATAAAGCAGATTATGCTTTCACTGAAAGATAAGTTTGTCATTATAGAAGTGGGCTACTGTCACAATCAAGGAGGTGAAAAAGGGAGCACGCGATTCTAAAAGAAATCGGATATATTTATTAAGTTTCAACCAAAAATTCAGAAGTGATTTGATGTTACGTAAAGTGACCATTGGGATATAATTCTAAAGAGCCTATGGCAAATAAAATAATTTTGAAATAACATGATACATGCTATAAAAGAAATTTGAACAAACCAGTAATATACTGAGATATGAATCAGATATATACGCGTTACTTTATAAACCAAGTTTATAAACGAGTCTTTTAGCAAATGTTTTTTTAAAGATATAGAGTAATTTTCACCTTTCGGCATCTCCAAATTACACGAAAACAAAGGGAGAGTTAAATGTCTCGTGGTACAATGAATTATACTTTTAGTAAAAATTAGGGTTGTCATTCCGGGGGAGATGGGAGTATCGTTCGAAACAGAACACCAAACGAGTTTCTATAATGTAATCATTGCAAGAGAGCAAGTGCTCCCCAGCTCATACCTCACCACCAACTTCCCCCCTTCTTTAGTGATTTTTTTATTCATTCTTTTTCCGAAATCTTTCTTTCCATTTTTATAATTACTTTCTATCAAATGTTTGGCGATGGAGTTTACTCTTATCCTAGACCTTCTTTTCATGGTACATTTCCTTCACTCTACCAAAATCAGATTATAAAAAAAATTGATGCTATTTCTTTTGGTAGTTCTCCACTATATTCTTATAATTGTCTAAGAAAAGGTCTATCCTTCGAGATTAAAGAAAAACTCTACGACTATAGATATACAAATATATATATTTTAATTTCAAATTTCGTTTTACATATATTTGTACACATCACTCAACAAAAGATAAAAAAAAATATGATTAAGAGAAATCTTTATCTTCAACCCCTAAATCAAGGAAATGCAAGGGAAAAGAAAACCTTTCACTTTCAAGGAAAAGAATATCAATTTCAATTGCAGCTGACTCTATAATTGCTCTACACACTTATAAAAAAAAAAAAACCCTAATGAAGCACAGCTGGGCTGCGGACGGGGTGGTTGAAGCGGAAAGCTCCGGCCTCCACCAATGCTGCAAGGCATCGATGCCATTTCGTTAGCTTCGCTGCTTCGTCTCTAGCAACAACGTCCTTGTCGTCCAAGGACTCTTCATCATAGATATCCCACCACTTCTTCACCAGCATCTTGATGTCGTCCCGATCCATGTTCTCTTCCTTGCCCGTGTACCGCCACGGCTTCGACCTCACGGCAAAATAATGAACGACCTTCACCTTGCCCAGCTCGACATTCCCGGGATGACGCCACGGGACAACATTGCGAGCAGGAGGTTGTACTGACACGAAACGAATGGGTTAGAACCAATTATTGACCGGGAAAAGTCTAAAAGGAGTGAAATGAATCTTCTTCTGCTTGGACAGGCTTGTTGCATCGACGGTGAGAAACTTCGTGATCTTAGAGTGACCGTGACTTGGTGCGGTCTCATTCCGGAAGAATCCAATGCATATAAGCCATTTCAGAAATAGCCACTTGAATTTAGGAGGTCCGTTTCATACCAACTATTTAATGTCTCGAGTTTGGGGCCGTGTACAAGAACCGATCCGATTGGAGGATATAGACTGATTTGTAAAACAAAATCTGTTAAAAAATAAATTCGAGAATTCTAATTAGATTAGAAATCTTTTCAAGGGTTTGTTTTCTGTTGAAGATAATATTGGAACTCCAAGTTCGATGAAGATCAAGTTTTTTTTTTTTTTTGGTAACCTGGGGAACCCCTTGACGGCCGACAGCCGGAGAAACCCCAGGGGCGGCGTCTTAGCCACCCACACATGCCACCGGATAAGTCACCCCGGCGCCCGGGATTGAACAATTCGACCATTTGGCGAGAGGAAGAGCGCCCTAACCATCGACGCCACCCAGGGCGGGTGGTAAATGAAGATCAAGAGTTGGACTCCTCTTGTTCCCGAAAGAAAGGTAATAGGAAATATTCAATACTCGAGCATGTGAATGATTGCCTCCAATTATTATTAGATTATTTGTTGCTAGTTTTTCCCGTGAAGTAGGTACCAACACTCGGATCAAATCACGTAAACCTCTTATGCATTTTCCCGTTTCTCGTTTATTTCTCCAGTGATTTCGTACTGATTTAACTGCAAGGTTTGATTAGTTTCCATATAACACCTATGGACCGAAAGATTGGGTCTGATCAATGCCTGAGGTCCTTCACATCCAACGGCGCATATGATGCTGCGTGGCTTTGCCTTGCTGGTCCATGTGGACCAGTGTCAGCGTTTTGAAATGGACATTGAAGCGGGCTCTGCAGTATGAGCGCTGATGGTGTGGATCACGAACTGCAGAGAAAGAGCAACCTCCTTGAAGCGGTGAAGAACGACAAGGAGAACTATTTTTTTCTAGAAAGTGCAGAAAAGAATGCAAGTGCAGCTCATATCTGATCACCAACTCCACCTCTTCTTTAGTAATATTTTGATTTGATCTTTTTGCCTGAAATTTGTCTCTTTTTATAATTACTTCTATCAACTGTCCAGCAATGGAGTTTTAGTCTTAATCCAAAGACTCTTTCATAGCGCCTTTCCTTCACTCTACCAAAATCAGATTATAGAAAATTTGATGCTGCTTGTTTTTGCGTTTCTCCATTATCTGCTGGGAAAATGTATATGAGAATTGGGAAGAGCAATGAAATCAGACTTTGAGACGTGATAACACTTTCTTTAAGGAATTATTTGCCCCACAACATTACTAATGGTAATCGATAAATCCTTCAGGATGCAACAAAGTGTCGATTGAAAATACCAAATAACAATTCTGGTATTTCTCCAGGATCTCTCAAGGGAAACAATAGAAAACAATGGCCGTATATCTTTTTGAAAAAAATGAAAAATGGTAGTTCTTTTATATGAACAAAACATTGAAATATTTTATACGTTGAACAAACACAACCTTTCAACCGAATAAACACAACCTTTCAAAAGTTGTAAGAGTGCCTAATAACTGTTAGGTGAAAAATAAAAATTCGAAATTAAATTATTAAAAAAATAATCGATACTCTATTGCGAACAGTCATACTATTTCAATAGGACAAAACAGTTATTTTATAATAATAAATTAGAAATTCAATAAATAAAAAATAATGATCGCTTATTGGTGCCAAATCTTGTCCAGTGCACACTCACATCTTTTCGACGTGGGAGAAAGCACCTCTAAGTTTGTTTTACAAACAAATTACCAATATTGTCTTCATATAATGGTCTATGAATTGGTATCCATTGAGATTTACTGTACTTAAAAAAAATTACGACTATAGATACGGTACATATATAGCCTATATTAACTTGAAATTTGGTTTAATATATATTCGTACACATCACTCAACAAAAGAAAGAAAAAAAAAAAAAAAACGAGAGAGAAATCTGTATATTAAGCCCCTAAATCAAGGAAATGAAAGTGAGAATAAAACCCTTCCCTTTCAAGGTAAAAAAAAAAGAGCTACCAATTCCAATCGTATCCGACTCTATTATTGCTCTACACACTTATAATCAAACCCCGAAACCGAAACAACCAGGCTGCGGACAAAGCGGTCACGTTGCAAAAATCTCTGGCCTCTACCAATGCCGCAAGGAATCGATCCCGTTTCGTTTGCTTCTTTGCTTCACCCCTAGCAACGATATTCTTATAGTCCAAGGACTCCTCGCTGTAGATACCCCACCACTTCTTCGCTAGCGTCTTGAAATTGCCCCGATCCATATTCTCTTCCTTGTCCTGATCCATGGCTTTGACCCCGCAGCACAATAATGAACGACCTTCACCTTGTCCAGCTTGACATTCTCGAGATGACACAACAACATCGCAAGCACGAGGTTGTACACATTAGGAATCGGTTTGTAGGTGTCCTTGAAGCACATGTTCAAGAAGTCTTGCTTAGCAAATGGAGTCAGAGGTGTGATCATGAGGGTTTTGAGCAAATCATGGTAAGTGTCCAGTTTTGTTGACACGAATTAAAGAAGAGAGTTTGGAGAATTTCTTTATATTCTCTTAATTGAATTTTGTATGATGTCTTTACATGTTTTTATATTATAATGTGTAGACAATAAAAGGAAATAATACAAAGATAGAAAATCAGAGTGAATCACTAATTGATTAAGCCAATCAATCAAATCCTAGATTGATTCAATGTATCTTCGATGCACAAATCATATATCCGACACTCCCCTTAAGCTGGTGGCTTATATATGTCTAAGAAGCCAAGCTTGCTTAGCAGATATGTGTGTTATCTTTGACAAAGGGGTTTGGCGAAAATATCTATAGGCTGCTTGAACTCCTGATTCTTCTTGTTGTAATTATCCCTTGTTAGATCTTGTCTCAAGTGAAGTAATAGTCAACCTCTATATGCTTTGTTCTTTCATGAACTATGGGATTAGCTGCAAGCTTGACTGCTACATCATTATCACACAAAAGCAGTATAGTTGGTCCTTCAACTTACACGTCAAGGTCGAGAAATAAGCCTCGCGTCCATACTATCTCACGGACAGTTTTAGCCATGGCTCGATACTCAACCTCAACTCGATGACAATGACACGGTTGATTGCTTCTTCATTTTCCATGAAAGTAGGGATTTTCCGAACTTAATGCAAAACCTAGTAACGGATCTACGAGTCATGGGACAAGTTGCTTAGTCAGATCACAATAAGCCGTCATCTCCGTGTTACACTCGAGAGAGAGAAGTATTCTAAGTCCTGGACTTTGCTTGAAATATTTCACAACCTTCAAAGTTGCATTCATATGGAATTGCTCATAAATTGGCTCAATGTTTGTACTGCATAATATATGTCAAGTCTTGTCATGGTGAGGTAAATAAGCTTTCCTACAAGCTTCTAATGGCTCAATGGATCCTTGAGCAGTAGATCATCCTTATTTGATAATGTTCCCATATCATAGTCAAAAGTAGTTAGTTTGACATTCTGCTCAATAGGAATAATAGCTAGCTTACACCCTAATAGACTTGCTTCTGGTATAATTTCCAAGATATATTTCCGTTGACTAAGTGAGATTCCTAGGTTTGATTTGGTAATCTCAATTCCAAGGAAATGTGTGGGAGGACCCAAATCTTTAATGTGGAAAGTAGCATGAAGATATTCCTTAAAGTCCTCGAAAGCAAATTCATCAAATCCCACAATAAGTATGTCATCAACATATATTATCAGGTAGATAGATGATGCACCTTTTGTCCATATGAATAATACAAAGTCATGCCTGGATTGTCCAAAACTAGTAGCTATGAGTGCAATGGTAAACTTCACATACCACCGACGAGAAGCTTGTTTAAGGCCATAGAGTGATTTACGGAAGCCTATTTAAGGCCATAGATCTAGACAAAGTGTTCAGCATGAGATGGAGTTGCAACCATAAGCTTCCTAGGTAGTAGGTACTAGCAGGGTAATTGATATAGATGGTTCTTGTAGTGAAGTGGAGCTTGTAAAACTAACGGTTGTTGTAACTATTAAGTTTGATAAGATGCGTGATCTCTTCACATATATGGATGCGATGGTAGTTTTTTTTGTGCTTGAGGAAATTGTGTTGGAAAATCATAGTTAAATGTGCAAGTGGATTTAGTGTTTTGATGAGTCCACCATTATGGCAAAGTTCAAGTGTGGCTTGAACTTGAAAGAAGTATGTGATGCGAGCCCATCAGCGTCTATGGAAGAGTACGTCGAGTCAAGGTGGAGATTGTTGATAATATTCCTCGTGTTTGAGCCAAAAAGAAAACTTTCTTAATTTGAATGGGTTTTCTAGTTGGAGCTAGTATTCTATTTGAGTGGTTATCTAATTTGAGTAGGTTTCATATTTTGGATTTATTCTTGTCTATATATAAGAAGTGTCTTATATGTGAAGAGTACTTAAGAGGCGGCTTATTCGTGAATTGCCCCGAATCAATTTGAGAGTATTGAAGCCAATAAATCTTGTGACATGATTTGTATAATATCTCTATGAGATTGAGAGATTATTTTGAGGTATTGTAAAGGCTAAACACTATATGAGTTGTTGGGAGGTAATTGGGCATGAGGAACTCTGAGAGAGTATTTTAGTAACTCGAGTATGATTATAATCTCCGTTGTATTGCTTAATTTATAGAGATATTCCTTTCCCCGACCGAACCACGTAAATTTGGAGTTCGATTCATATTCATATTTTGTCTATTTAATTGCTCGATTGCTTGCTTCCGCAATACATGTAGTGCTTGTGGATGGTCTTTGTGCTAATTAGATATTACTTAGGGGTGAGCAACTTGGACCGCCCAAACCGGGACGGACCGGACCGGACTGACGAGTTTGGTCTGATTCTTGGGACTATCGATCCGGTTCCCAGTTCCTAAAATCGGAACCGGTTTTCGGGCGGTCCGATTCTCGGTTCCAAGGGAGAACTGGACGGATCGGACCGACAGGACCGGACCGACTATTTAATATATATTTTTGTTATTTATTTCTTTAAAAAAATTAATAAAATGTAAACTAAACTATAAGTGAACTTCATTATCATAAATCCATTGATAAAAATTAGTAAAATGTAAATTAAACCCTAAGTGAACTTCATTGACATAAATTCATTAAAAAAAATTAGTAAAATGTGAACCAAATTTTAAGTGTTTGATAAAAAAAAATCCAAAACTCTAAGTAACCGGTTTCATTGGACTGGAACCGGAACCGGACCGACGGTCCGGTCCGGTCCCCGGTCCTAAAACCAACCGGTCCGGTCCATGATTCCCAAAATTGGGAACCGGTTCTCTTAGTCGGTTCCGGTTCCACCTTGAACCGGACCGGACCGGGAACCGCTCACCCCTAATATTGCTGCACTAGCACACAGCACAAACATAAGCAAGATCGACCAGAACCACCTTGCGTTTCGGTTTTCCCCTCGTCAACGTGGGGAAGGCTATACACGCTGTGGCAGACACAGCATCTGCATCGTTGTCTTCAGTGGCTTTTGGAACTTTGAAGTGCTTATGGACGGTCTTGTGCTGATTATTGCCCCATCAGTACATAACACAAAACATAAGCTACAATTACGCGCCACTCTTTCTCTACTAGCTTTCCCTTCTTGCTATGCTAGGGAAAGCTAATCCAAATTGTGGCATATTCATGTACACCGGTAAAAACATAAGTTTTAATTCTTTCGGTCCGTTCCTCATCACTCTTTCACTAATTTTATGTCTGCTCAAGCTCCTCATCGCATGTTGTATCGTGTAGGATGAACCGGGGGTCTTTTTGCGTTTGTAGTAAGCAAGACCTTTCGAAAGTGGAAATATACAATATATGCTTTCCAGGTAAAAAAGTAGGAACATGTAAGAATGCAAAGAAAATCCACGCAAGCATCTTAGCACGACGCTCTAACCAACAGAGCTAATAGGCCAACTATCGTTTTTTTATGCAGAAATTCTTATCAGTAGGTCAGCACCAGTATTTGACAAAAGTCAAAACTCAAACACCCCTTGCTTAGCATCCGATTCATAGCAGTTTTGTCTATTCAAAACCTGTAAACTTTTGATAGGATCGCGATATGAAACTTGTTCCGAAATTAGTACTTGTGAGGAAGAACATGATGGAGATCAACTGAGACAGATTACACTATACTAAACTCTGTTTCACCAACCTGTTTGATCATCGTTACAAACCCAGATACATTTAATCAGAGAGCCAATGTTTACCTCCCCAAGCTCAAGCAGTACACACTTACCACATGGCACAAGCGAAGTTTGTCAGTCCACCTTCTCTTCACTTATCTCCCCCATCCATTTTTCCTTCTTTCACAGTGTACTTCCATGGCTTTGTTATTGACCCCTGAGAGCGGTAGAGGATAACTTTCAACCGATCGAGCTCGATTTTCTGCGGATGCCGCCACAAACATGGTCTGGCCTGTACAAAGTTGTAACTTGGAGGCTTTGGCTTGTGGATATTTCTTAGGCACATGATCAAGAAGTCGATAAAAAGAGAAAAAACTAGGCAACGTTCAAGGGGCATTGAGAAGTTCATCTGGTGTCGAACTTCTTTAGCACTCTGCAACTTGCTATGGATTCATTAGAGAGGAAGTGCTATGTCACCAGTCCTATTCGATGAAAAGATGCAAAACAGTAAAGCATCTAACATTTAGTCATAAATCGGCTCATTGTTAAAGCCTCTTGAATTCTGACTCTGGCCGTGATTTATTAGCCTAGTTATTCGATGATGCAAATGTGATACAAAGGCATGAATGAACAAGGTGAGTACAGAAAGCTGATTTGATCATTACATAATCCACATCAAGTGATGTGTAGCAAAAGAAATCATGTACAATCTTACAACTGAAGATATCATTTGAGTCTCCCAAAGTAAACAAGAAAAATGTAGAGAAATTCGCTTCAGACCTCTAGAAATCAAGGAAATGAAAGGCATAAAAACAAGCCTTTCATTTTAAGGAAGAAAAATACCAACTTCAAGCTGTACTTAATGCACTAAAATTCCTCTACAAACTTATTTGACATTCCCCAAAATCTTTAACAGCTACGCGGCAGACGGGGCAGTTATGTAAGGCAAAACTCCTGCATCAGATAGCGCCGCGATGAACCTCTTCAAGTTCGCTCGCTTCACCGCTTCATCTCTAGCAACAATGTTTTTGTAGTCCAAGGACTCGTCGTCATAAATGTCCCACCACTTCTTCACCAGCATCTTGATATCGTCCCTTTCCATGTTCTCTTCCTTGCCCGTGTACCGCCACGGCTTGGACCCCGCAGCGCAATAATGAACAACCTTGACGTTGTTGAGCTCGACGTTCTCGGGATGACGCCACAACATCGCGAGCACAAGGTTGTATGCGTTGGGAATTGGTTTGTATATGTCCTTGAAGTACATGTTCAAGAAGTCTTGCTCAGCAAATGGAGTCGGAGGTGTGATCTTGAGCGTCTCGAGCAAGTCGCGATACGTCTTGAGGTTTGGCTCATACACGAACATGCCGGCATTAAAGTAAAGTGACGGCTTTGGACCGACGTGGTCGGGCCACTGGACCTTGTTGGGGCACTGTTGGCAATACCCAACTTCGTACTGTGCAGTGTGACTCCACGTCTTTTCACAGAAGCAGTCCATGACCGCGTAGAAGAAGCCGTTAGGGAGGTCGAAGAGGTGGTCAATGTTGTGGAAGACTTGGATGTCTCCGTCCAAATAGATCATCTTGCTGTACTCCAAGAACTGCAATGGAAGAAACCAGATCAGGAAATGTTGGTGAATTGATAAGAAGTACAGAGTATATGCATTGAACCAATCAATAACGAATAGTAAACTAGGCATACCTCCCAAATCCTGAGTTTGGAGTAGTTGATCACATAGTAGGCCATGGCAAACTGAGTTTGGTTCTCCGGCGGATAAACCGGCTCGATCTCCCTCACGATACAGCCCTGATCCACGAGGATCTTCCGATGCTCCTCCGGCACGTCTGGCAAGACCGCCACCACGAGCGGGTACTTGCTCTTCACCTTCCTCATCCCCTTGGCCAGCCCAACCACACCCTTCACGTAATCGCCGTTCCCGGCCAAGAACGTGACGTAGGCCCGGCTGGGCTGGTTCTTGGGTTTCATCAGCTTGGCGGCGGCGACATTAAGAGCCATTTCCTCGGTCGGTTCTTAAACTAGGAAGGAAAGAAAGTAGTTGAGTATTGACAAGATGCAAGATGGCTTTAGAGAATGTGAAGAGGTTTGAGTAAGAGTGAGTGAACGATTGCTTGGGTTTGTTCTTGAGCTTGATGGATTTGCCATGGAGGTGTTGCATGGTTTATATAGAGTTTGGGAAATAATTCTTAATTAGAGAAATATAATAATTTATTTTTTTAGAATTAAATTATGGATTTGATTGGGGCAACTAACATGAGGATGGAGCACCACGTGTCCTAGGACGTTCATGCCGACATTGACCAAAGATGGTGTCTGTCCAATGAGAGAGACCAACGCATTCTGCTTTCTGGGAAAGAGAGGAACAACTTTTGTATGAAACGGAGTCGTTTTGGGTGGGAGATCGTCAAAGGTTGGGAAGAAAATTCTGGATTTGGACGGTGCACGAAACTTCAATGTCACTGCACATCTAAGTTTTATATACTATAATTTGGCCAAAGATAAAATATTTATGTATAGGGAGAGTAAATCTTGCCGTAATTACATGAACATGGGATAGGGTAAACCTGTGATGAATTGCTATAATGTATCTAGCCAAGCACGATCGTCGATAGTTCTCTACTGATACTTGCTTATAATCGAAAGGGCATGGGGGCGAAAAACTCGACTCCTAAGTCATGAATTAAAAATAGCTTTCGTCCGATTAGGTGTATTTGTGTCTCGTACTCCTACGACATGAATTAAAGTGTGAATTTTAGAATATATACGAGGATATACAATACCTAAAATCTTATGAAAGCAAGTGACGCAATTTTTGCAAGTTAATGGAATTATATTACATGCAAGAATTGTTTGTAAACCACGTATAATTACAACCAACAATGAATTTTATCATTGAAAACAAATAATTTTCAATTTTTCGTTTGAAGCATCTTTAGACCAAAGCGTGCCGTAATTTGGACTCGTTAAGATCGAATTTGTTACTTGAAAATTTTGGTGGGTTTGGAAGTCTCTACACGTCAAATTGATGAACAATTGAAAAAACGTGTCCAGATCTACGAAAATCGTACTCAGTCCCAGTGCATGTGATCCCTTGGATCCCATGGACCCCACGTTGGACCATGACAATCCAACGACTAATATGCCTCGAGCCGACTGTACCGCACGAAATAGCTTCTTGTCGGCAGGTGGGGCCCCAACTGGGTCCCACCAGTTTCCTTTTTTTTTGGGGGTCATAACAGCATTCCACGTGTCAACTCCTGGTTCAAAGGACGGTGCGAGGACACATGGCAATAAAGGGCGCCTCAGAGGTCGATTTTTTCCGGTTTTCCGGTTATGTTAGTTGTGAGATCCGAGGGAGGGTCCATCTCTTTACTTATTCGAAAGATTATCATCTTAATCCAATTAATTAATCATTGTCCCTTCGAGAGCTTGTTGACTTGAGGGGCGCAATGGAAAATTTTTTTTGTTAGGATAGTAACTGTTGAGTATTGCGAAAGGAGATTACATTTGTACCGGAGAAATTAGTCCACTAAGTCATGAACCTATTTTGTAGCGATCAAATCAGTCAAACTTTTAGCCATGTAAATTTAATCTTAAACCTTTTGACGATGTAATAATTTAGTTCTAAACTTTTCAATTGTGTCAATTTAGTCCTAAACTTTATAACAATTTGACACTTTAGTCATAAATTTTATAACAATTCCCTAATTTAGTTTTTCTAGCCATAAATCAGTGACGTTGACGCCGACCGTCTTACGTAGTATAGTCGACGCTGATATAAATAATTTTTTAATTTTTATCTATTTATCTTTTATATTTTTTTTTCTTTTTTTTTTTTTTCTTCCGATCGCTGAGTCTTGGCAATGACTAATGACCAGCCACAAACAAGGGTTGACCTTGCTAGCTTCACTAACCTTGAGTGAGGCTCGAACTGGCCTAGGGCAGGTGAGGTTTGGCCTGAGGTCGACAACACCTTTGGCGGTGACCAACGGAGGGAAAAAGGAACAAAAGAAAAAAGAGAAAAAAATTAGAAAACTAAAAAAAATTGATTTAATATCGTATGACCTGAATATTGAGCTATCATCCTAACGAGCCTATGACAAACAAATGATTCTATTTTACTCTTTTAAAGAAGAGTATCCCATTCCACTAACATATTGTACACGTACAAAACAGATTATGAAAATTAATTTTGAAATAAGGGGACAAATCATAAATGATATTTAAACAAATTGGCCATGTATGAATTAAAAAATACACGTTACTCTATAAATCAAATTTACATATCAGTATTTGAGTTTCTAGCTAACATTATTTTAAATATCTACTGTAGTTTTCACATTTTGATATCTCCACATAACATGAAAGAAAGGGAGGATTGAACATCTCATGACGAAGCATATTATATTTTTAGTCAAAGATAAGTTTGTCATTAAAGAGGTGGAGTATTGAATTCAAACAGGCGAAAGGAAACAAACAACGAGTTTCTATAATAATCATTTCAGTCTAAGACTTGCTCATCCATTTTGAACTTTTCAAGCGTGCTTTGTAGGCCTCTAGTAGAACAGTTTTACGTAATCAATCATTGCGTAAGGATGATGGCGTGACATGGATTGATATTCAACGAAATGATGGCGTGATATGGATTGATATTCGGCATATTTCTTGATCGAGCAACTAAAGCCCCAAATCAGCTCATAATCCTCAAATCCCTAAATCAATCCCTCCCATTCATTCCCTATATGCCCTAAGAAACCCCAATTCCAGTCTCGGTGACAAGTTTTGGAGCTAGGACGAATATGAACTTGAGATTCTACGATAGAAACAACTAACAATGATCATGTTAGGTTTAAATAGAATCGGTCAAAGGTATAACTTTGATTGCAGTCCCCTTAAGAGTGTGTTGCTGTCTTTTCATAATTTATTTGTACCGTTTGTATTTGTTTCTTTGCACCTAATGCGCCGATGACATATCAATGAAAAATATTCTATATTACCTTTTCATACAAGGGAAAAGATGAATGACAAAAACCATCATTGATCTCCATTTTCAACGGTGAGAATTCTATCTGTCCCACTTGAGGGAGCGGGAGGAAGGTAAATAAGTATTTCCTAAGTTCCTATCATTGGAGAACGTTTTTTCTTTTCTTTTTTGCCTTTTAATTATTTTAGAAAGAGGCACGTAATCAGATGGTGATACTACACCGTATTTCTCCAACGGTCGGGGTCAGGGCCCCACCACCGTTATCCATTTGCGCGTCTTTCGCCTGGTCTCGTAGCACTAGTCCACGTGTCAACTCCTGATTCAAAGGACGGTGCAAGGGACACGTGGCGAAGAGGGTCGCGTCCTCGGGGTCTCTTTTTTCCACTTTTCCAGTTATGTTAGTTAATCGAGGGAGGGTCCAGGTTAGTTGGTCAAAGAAATTTTACACGCTAATGGCGGCTAAAACCAATGGATTAGCGACTAAATGTCTTCTTCCAGAGCTTGTTGACCCACGGAACGAGACTTTTGAAGTTTTTTAAAGATGACGGTCTTTGAATATTACAAAAGAAGATAACATTTTTATTAACTTTTGACCAAAAATCTAGAATTTATTTGATGTTACATAGAGTGACTATTGGGTTATTTTTCTAAAGAGTCTATGGCAAACAAATGACTCCATTTTACTCTTATAAAAAATGATTTCGAAATAACAGGACAGATCATGAATGATATTAAGAAACTAATGATATCATGAAACATGAATTAAATAAATACACGTTACTTTATAAACCGAATTTACGAATAAGTCTCTTAGCTTACATTTTCTAAAAGATTTAGAGTAATTTTCACTTTTTGATATCTCCAAATTACATGAAAATAGAGGGAGGGTTAAACAACTTGCGGTACAGCGAATTATACTTTTAGTATAAGGCTGTCATTTTAGAGGGAGATGGAGTATTATTTGAAACAGAACACATAACGAGTTTCTAGTTCCAAGACCGCAAGTGCACCTCATATCTTACCACCAACTGCCCCCCTTCCTTAGTGATTTTTTATTTAGTCTTTTTTCAAAATCTTTCTTTTATTTTTGTGTAATTACTTTCTGTCAACTGTTTGACGATGGAGTTCACTCTTAGCCTAGACCTTTTCATAGTGCCTTTCCTTCACTCTTCCAAAAATCAGATTATAAAAAATTTTGATGCTATTTGTTTTGGTAGTTCTCCATTATATTTGTATAATAGTCTAAGAGAAGGTGTCCATCGAGATTAAAGGAAAATTCTACAGATATACAACCAAAATAACATATATTAATTTGAAATTTCGTTTAACATATATTTGTACACATCACTCAACAAAAGAAAACAAAAAAAAATAATTATGAGAAATATTTATCTTCAGCCCCTAAATCATGGAAATGAAAGGGAAAATAAAACCCTTCCCTTTCAAGGAAAAGAAAAGAGCAACGAGTTCCAATTGTAGCTGACTCTATATTTGCTCTACACACTTACGCAAAACGCCCCAAGTACACACAACTAGGCCGCGGACGGGGCGGTTATGAAGCGGAAAGCTCCGGCCTCCGCCAACGCCGCAAGGAATCGATTCCATTTTGTTTGCTTTGCTGCTACATCCCTAGCAACGATATTCTTGTAGTCCAAGGACTCGTCATCGTAGATATCCCACCACTTCTTCACCAGCATCTTGATGTCGTCCCGGTCCATGTTCTCTTCCTCGCCCGTGTACCGCCACGGCTTCGACCCCGCGGCACAATAATGAACAACCTTCACCTTGTCCAGCTCGACGTTCTCTGGGTGACGCCACAACATCGCGAGCACGAGGTTGTACACATTAGGAATCGGTTTATAGATGTCCTTAAAGTACATGTTCAGGAAGTCTTGTTCAGCAAATGGAGTCGGAGGTGTGATCTTGAGGGTTTCGAGCAAATCGTGGTAAGTGTCGAGGTTTGGCTCATACACGAACATGCCGGCGTTGAAGTAGAGAGACGGCTTTGGGCCGACATGGTCGGGCCATTGGACCTTGTCCGGGCACTGTTGGCAATACCCGATTTCGTACTGAGGGGTGTGACTCCATGTCTTCTCGCAAAAGCAGTCCATTACCGCGTAGAAGAAGCCATTCGGGAGGTCGAAGAGGTGGTCTATGTTGTCAAAGACTTGGATGTCGCCATCCAAATAGAAGCAGGTCTTAATTAGGTTGCTTTATTTTAGCGCTAGATGTAGCTTAGTTTTATTTAGTTAGCATACATTTAGTTTTAAGGGTTTTAGTGAACGGGTTTGGTTATGGCTTAGCTATGATAAATTAACGTTTTAAGTGAAAAATTAGACTCAATTTGAATTGAGCTCATGAAAGTTGCTGTCCCGGGGCTTTATAACTAGGCCATGTATATCATTTGCTTGACAAGTTCGGGTTTTATATTTCCTCACTTAGATAGATGCTTTCAATAGTTTGATTGTTTACTTTTCGCACCACTTTTTAATTAATTATGTGTTAATGTCTTTTCTAGATTAGGCTAGGACTAATTTAGACTTTAATGAAAATAAATTCACAAAAACATTTGCATGTCAACTTAGAAATGGTTTCAATATCTTTATGATTCATAATTGGTAATCAAGAATGCATGGCCATTTAGATAACAACCCACCAGGTTTATAGTACCAAAAAGGTACTAATAGATATTTGTGTAATCAAGTCTCCAAGTTTAGAAACTTTGGTTGTATGGGAATCGAGGCGACACTCCAGCGTCTCATTTGGTTTTCGCCAACCCCAAATGGTTAGTGGCGACTCCTAGAATTACTTTAGTTGTTAAAGAACATAAAATGATAAACCCAATGTTGCGAGAGGTAAGGGCTTGGAGAGTTTGTGCCTAATCAAGGGCCGTTGGTCCGCCGTTAGGCAACACCCTAAACTTGTTTCTTTTTCCTCGACGAAAAAAAAGAGGGTCGCGGCATTTAATCCATCCGTAAAGGTACGGAGGATGATAAAAAAAAATTGTTCATGATGTAACTCAAATTTGTGATTTAATAAATTCAAAAATTATAAAATTTATCGACATCGCACGCATGCCGTGTCACGAAGACGGGCCACGCGTCGTAATTTCTAGCTAAAATTTATTGGAAAGACTATTTCGCAAATCGGATAAAATTATTAAAAAGGTTTAGGCCTAAATTAACAAATTGTCAAAAATACTTATGAATTTTTTTTTTTTTTGTTAATTTCCCTCATTTCATTGTTATGCTCACTGCCCGTGGCTCAGTGACTCTGGCCAATAATCACCAATTACCCATTTTTTTTTTTTCTTTTTCTGGGCTTTATTTCAGCTCTCCGAGTTTCGAGCTAAGATCTAGCGCATGAAGGTGCCCTCCTGGACCGCCCGGTCAGAAATAGAAAGGAACGATGCGATCCGGCAGGGAGGAGGAAACGCCGCCGTATAAAAGAAGGGCAAGTCGCGAGGGGACACGTGGCAGCCTCGAGTTCACCTAATTGGCAATTATACCCCGAACTCTTAGAGCCCAAGAAGAGGAAAAATGCGAAGGAGAATATTGTAATTTGCGGGGCATCCGGGGTAAACGGGGGCGGCGTCGTGCCAGCCTGGCGGTGCCTTTGACTTCCTCGTTGACTCGTGTTTTCGCCGTGTTTTCGTTTCGTTTATTGTTGAGTGCGACACTCCTTCCCTCCTCGGGAAGCCCCCAAAACCTCGCTGGGCTGCCACGTGTCCCTTCGCGCTCGGCCTTCTGATACGGGGCGTTTCTTCTTCCCCGCCGGATCGCCCCTTTTATCTATAAAAAATACGCAGTACGACTCTGTCTCATCTCAGTTCATTGAGCAAAGTTCATCCAGCCAGCCGCAGCGGCGCCGCCTGCCTCGAACTCGGTTGCCGCGTACCCGCCACCAGTGCAAGGGACAGTGCCATACCCTCTGATGCCGCCGGTGCTCCCGCCGCCGGGTCCACATCCCCGGGGAATATCCGCCGAGGCCATATCCGCCGCCGGGGCCATATCCACCGCCGGGGCCATATCCCCTGTGGGGATATCCACCGCCGGGGCATACCCGCCGCCGGGGCAATATCCACCGCCGGCGGGATATCCCCTGTGGGTATATCCGCCGCTGGGGCATATCCGCCGCCGGGGTCATATCCGCTGCCGGGGCATATCCGCCACAGGGTCACGTGTATCCCCTGGCAGGACCTGGATACGCAGCCCCCCACTGCCGGCACACCAGACGAGCAACTACGGCGGTAACTTCCTGCAGCCGTTTATGGGCCGGCTCGCCGCAAACGTGATCGCAGACGGTGTGTGGGCCGTGTTAGGGTCAGTTAGTGGCCCCTGATACGATGCCAGGTTCCATGTTTTGATATGCAGTAGAGGCTTCTTGTTTTACGTCTTCCTTCCTCTGCCTTTTCCGGTTGTATTGCTATGTCGAGCTACGATATGTTCTTTTTTTTTTTAGTGTAAATGAAATGATTCTTTTCTTTTAGTGTAAATGAAATGGTTCTTTTGTTTCAGGGACTAAAATACCGATCTGACCTTCATTTTGGCTCTTCTCTTTCCGTTGTTTGTTTCATAAGTATGGCAATGAATCGGATAATCAAGTTCATATCCAGAGTGGATTCCATGCACGCCCTTAGATAACAACCCACCAGGGTTTATGGTACCGAAAAGGTGCTAATAGATATTTGCGTAATCAAGTCTCCAAGAGGGAAACACTCTCGCGCCTCGCTTGTTTTCCGCCAACCCCAAATGATTAGTGGCGACTCCTAGAATTACTTTGGTTGTTAAAGAACATAAAATGATAAACCCAATGTCGCGAGAGGTAAGGGTTTCGGAGAGTCTATGCCTAATCAAGGGCCGTTGGTCCGCTGTTAGGCAACACCCCTAAACTTGTTTCTTTTTCCCTCGATGGAAAAAGAGGGTCGCGACATTTAATCCACCCGTAAAGGCACAAGATGATAAAAAAAAATTCGCTCGCGATGCAAACTCAAACCTGTGATTCAATAAATTCAAAAAAAATTATAAAAATTATCAACATCAGCGCATGCTGTATCACGTAAGACGGCTGCGTGTCGGTGATTTCTAGCTAAAATTTATTGGAAAGACTATTTCGGCAAATTGTCAAAAGATTTAGGATAAAATTGTTAAAACGTTTAGGCCTAAATTAACAAATTATCAAAATATTTATAAATTTTTTTTTTGTTAATTTCCCTCATTTCATTGTTATGCTGACTGCCCGTGGCTCAGTGACTCTGGCCAATAATCACCAAATTGGCCAAGCGATGCGATCAGAACGAAACGATGCGATCCGGCAGGGACGAAGAAACGCCCCGCATAAGGAGGCCAAGCGCGAGGGGACACGTGGCAGCCCCGGAGTTCACGCGATTGGCAATTATACCGGAACCCTCGGAGCCCAGGAAAGAGAAAAACTACGAAGGAGAATATTGTAAATTTGAGGAGCATTCGGGGTAAATGGCGGGCGGTGTCGTGCCAGCCACGCAGTACCTTTGACTTCGTTGACTCGTGTTTTCAGTAGTTTATTATTGGAGTCCGACACTCTGACACACGCGTTTCTTCTTCCCTGCCGGATCGCCCCTTCATCCAGCTGCAGCGGCGCCGGCTGCCTCGGACTCGGTTGCCGCGTACCCGCCACCAAATGCAAGGGGCAGTGCCATACGCTCCGATGCCGCCGGTGCTCCCACCACCGGGTCCACATCCCCGGGGGGAATATCCGCCGAGGCCATATCCGCCGCCGGGGCCATATCCACCGCAGGGGGCATATCCGCCATATCCGCCGCTGGGGCCATATCTACCGTAGGGGGCATATCCGCCGCCGGGGCCATATCCACCGCCGGCGGAATATCCCCTGCAGGGATATCCACGGCCGGGGCCATATCCACCGCCGGCGGAATATCCCCCCGCAGTGAGTACGTCCACCGCCGGGGGCATATCCACCACAGGGTCACGTGTATCCCCTGGCAGGACCTGGATACGCAGCCCCACTGCCGGCACACCAGACGAGCAACTATGGCGGTAACTTCCTGCGGGCATTTATGGGCCGGCTCCCCGCAAACGCGATCGCAGATGGTGTATGGGCTGTGTTAGGGTCAGTTAATGGCCCCTGATACGATGCCCGGTTCCATGTTTTGATATGTATCAGAGGCTTCTTGTTTTACGTTTTCCTTCCTCTGCCTTTTCCGGTTGTATTGCTGTGTTGAGCTACGATATGTTCCTTTTCTTTTTAGTGTCAATGAAATGGTTCTTTTGTTTCAGGGACTAAAATAGCGATCTGACCTTCATTTTGGCTAGTCTCTTTCCGTTGTTTGTTTCATAAGTATGGCAATGAATCGGACAATCAAGTTCATATCACTGACATAATGCAGTTCGTGAAAAATATGAAGGGCAGAAATGGGATTTGGGGCTGGCAGTTTAGAATTAACCGTAGTCGAGCTTGAATCGAGTTAGGGATGTGAATGTAGCTGATCTTTCCATTCACGTTTACCACCCAAAGAGGTATGTAGGTCATGAGGCGAACATTGAGAGGTAAAAACTACGGCATGAACGTGAAAAATTCCAAAAATCATCTAGATTGAGCATCACCGCTTTGGCGACTCGATCTGCGGTCATCCATGACCTTGGTGACCTCGCCGAGGTCATCGACCCTCGCACGTAGCCTCAGAGAGGTGGGAAGGGTTGCGAATTTGGAGCAGATCAGTGGAGAGTATGTGGTAGCAAGGAGCAGGCTTTGGGGTTTGCCCACGCGCCGCCGAGTACAAGGACTGTGGTCAAAGGTCGAGGGCGACGGTTCGGAAGAATAGAGTTTGCAAGTGAGAGGGTGTTGCGAACATCTACAAGAGTCCTCAGGTTTAATGTTTAATAATCCCCCTCTGCCTTGAAAATAGAAGGGCTACTAGGCTTGACATATCTTAACAGCACATGCAGGAGTATCAGTCTGTGCGGGGTCAACTTGCCGGGAGCAGCCAAGGGTTTTCAAACTTGAGGGACTTGCTGGTTCTCACAAGCTCTTCTTCCCTTGTTCTGTACTTGGATTCGTTCTTCTCGGCTCTAGAAGTGATAGCATAGTTCTGAGAAGTGATTTAACGCCTCTACTGTACATTTTTAATAATCTCCGAATGCAGTTCGCCCCTTGCCTTGTTCATTGCAATGGTTCCCAAGAAATCCCCAACTACAACTGTATATCAACCCGGAATGCAGAGCAGTCATTGCAGGACGGGGCGTCGAATAGAATTTTGTTTTGTCCTTCAATTTGGGGAGATCTTCTCATTATCACCGTGTAGGCTAAACTCCATATTGACACCGACACAGGAAGTCGAACCGATCACAGTCATGGGCTGCTGCACGTGAAATAGGCTTTTGATTAGCAGCCGAAATTCATAAGGCTACTCCATTTTTCACTTATGTGGAGCGCGATATTGTTCTGGCAGGTCGATGTGGCAGGACTAAGGCTGAAGCTGCAAATGATGGAGACATTGCAAAAGGAGCTTGAACTCCTCCAGCCACAAAAGGCTGCTTCTGCACAAGCTGCGCTAATGGCATAGCAGAGGCAGAACTCCGGCGGCATGTGGACTCAGATCACTGGAACACCTCCAAGCCCCAAAGATGATGATGTCTGAAATTTTCAGAGTCCATCACAATATCGACGGGTTTTACCGCAGATTTTTTTTCCCTTTTTTCGCCCCTTTAACCCCATTCTTTATATACGAAGAGAATAGAAAGGTGATACCTAAGATGTTTGCATGAATTTGTTCTAGATTTAGTTCTTTGGCTAAAACTTGTCTTGAGTCAAAGCTATGTGATGTGAACACAGAGAGAAGGACAAATTGTCATTGGCCATAGCATCTACATGAACTGTCCTATCTGTGAGCGCAATGACCCACACTACTCTTGAGTTTGATCAGCGTGGTCAATGCGACACCAATGTGAGGACGTATGAACATTCTGGTCGAATCTTCTTGTGCCATGGCATCCATGAGCTCCACTTTGGTTGCCTCCTTTTGCTTAGCAGGTGCATGTAAGGACACCCTTGAGTTGTGTACAAGGGCATTAGTCATCAATGTTTTCAATGACTGCCTTTGATTCCTCAATCAACACCTTTGAATCTGTCTCCTCTCTTTCTATGCGCCTTAAATGCCTAGTAGTCTTCCTTTGTTGTGCCCTCACTAATGCTGGGGAACCATATTCAGGTTTGTCGTCTGAATATGAAGAATAAATCCTCCTCTCGATGCACATGTGAATTCGTATACAATCTCGTTTCACTGCGAGTTTTGACTCGGCCGAATCTCCAGACTGCGTGATTAATTAACCAACTATACAAAATAAAAATAAAAAGAAGACGATAAAAGTGGTTTTCATAATTTCATTTTCATTGACATAATATCATATCTTGGGATGCTAATTACGATCACGCGCCCTGAAAATTGAGATTTATACATATTTCAAGAAAGTAAAATAGGTTAAGTAAAAATATTTATCTCCTAAGCATGCTAACATTTTTCTAAATTATATGAAGTCGTTAGGCATTTGAATATCGTGCGAAACATGGCAACAATAGTCGAGCCACAAACCTATTTTCTAAATTTTATGAAGTCGTTAGAATTCAGAATATCGTGCGAAACCTGCCAGCAAAAGTCGAGCCACCAGTCGTTTTGTGGGAAACACGGCAGCAATAGTCGAGCCACCAGTCGTAACACGGCAACAATAGTCAAGCCACCAGTCGAGTGTTTGCGAGTGTTTATATAAAGGAGATGTCCTCACTGCTGAGAACCCTCCACAATCCTCTCACAATATAACATCGGCGCCCCTGCCGGCGATGGCATTTCACAGGTTATCCAGTTGCACCGGCGCCCCCTACCGCGTACCTGCCACCAATGCCTGGGGCATCGCCGTACCCCCAGATGGCATATATACAGAACGCCACACCCACATACGGTTATCTGCCGCCGGGATACGTGCATCCCTCGGCAGTATACTGGTACCCAGCCCCACCACCGCATGCTGGAGGGAACTTCTTGCAGAGGTTGGCAAGCGGGGTCCTCGTCCATGTGATATTGAATGTGTTGGAGTCGATTATTGAGGTCCGATTCGATGTCAGGTTTTTAGTTTTTTCCTGATGCCTGGTTTTAATTTGTGAATGAGTTTTCTTGTTTTCCGTGTTCCTTCCTCTGTCCTTTCCGTTGCATTGATGTCTTGAGCTATGAGTAGTCCTTTTTCTTTGTTGGTTGGGTCCGCCCTGGAGAAGAAGATAGGAGAGAGAGAGAGCGCTCACCGATAGGATCGCATGCACGAGAAGATGGGAAAGAGGGAAGTGGCTTCCGGCGAAGATTCAACGGCCAAACACTGTTGAAAATCGGCTCAAATTTCAATATGTTATCCGTGAGACCGAGATCGGTTTCATTCCTTGAAAACCTTCTCTGAATTGTCTCTCGTTTTCTCCAATTGTTGTTAGGGCGTGTTGCTCCATTTGTGTTAATTCACCTTCGAGGTAATGTAACATTGTTGTATTGTTAATGGAGTGACTAAAGAAAAACTTTGTGCATCCTACTATTCTCAGTGATTAGAGATGTTTTTTTAAGTGGTCATTGGGTTTTCCACGTAAAAATTATAAACTTTTTAATTGTATCAATTTAGTCATATACATTTTAAGGATTTGTCAATTTAGTCGGAAACCTTAATTCAATCTTTCCAGCTAATTTTGACAATAAATCGATAACGTGGATATTGGCAATCTTAGGTGGCATAGTCAACAATTTTTAAAATATTTAAATTCTTTGGAATTTTTATCTTTTCTTTTCTTTTCTTTCTTTCTTTTTATCGCTGGGCCTCGGCGATGGCCAGCTACCAGTCACATGTGAGGGCCAACCATGCCAGCCTCACTAACCTCTAGCAAGGCTCAAACTTGCCTCAAGCCAGCGAGGGTCACCCTTACCAGAGGTCAACAACACCCTTGCTAGTGGCCAGCGAAGGGAAAATGGAAAAAAAAGGAAAAAAAAGAAGAAAAAATTCATAAAACTAAAAAAAATTTGATTTAATGTCGCGTGACGTGAATATTGAGCTATCATCCTAAAGAGCCTATGACAAATAAAAGATTCTTTTTACTCTTTTAAAGAAGAGTGTCCCCTTCCGCTAAGATCTAGTAATCCTAAACGTAAAAATTTGATTATGAAAATTGATTTGGAAATAAGGGGACAAATCATAACTGATATTAAACGAATAGGCCATATATCGAAATACGAATTAAAATAATACATGTTACTTTACAAATCAAATTTACGAATTAAAATAATACATGTTACTTGATCAATGCGTTCTTCTTCATGAACTTGAACGAGAGCTCTAGGACACCGCAGGACTCGCCGCAGGTCATCTCGACGCTATCCCAGACGGCCAACTTCTCCAATTTGTTGTCGATGTGGCTGCATTCTTCGGGAACTTCTTTCAAATATGCGACGCTTAGCTTTGATCTCAAATATTGCTCTCGGGTCGTCGTCATTAGAGTGCACAATCGACCAGCACGGGTCTGTAGCGCATACATTTTGCTTTCATTTTGACAAAGAATAAGATGAACATTGTACCAGCACTGTGCGCATCTACGACAAGTAAAACTTTCCCCTGGAGGGAGACTTGATTAGCATGCAGCAATAAACATATGGTTTATACGAGAAAAATCAATCAATCAAACAAAACCAATTCAATGCGAAAGAAAAATGCCAATGCAAATTTATTTTATAGGAAAGTAACAAAGATGTTCGATTCCCCACCTTTTCGGGAGGCTAGAGATGAGGACGTTTAATTTTAGATGTAGGTTTCGACTTTCATGCTCTGCAAAAAGGTAGGGCAAAAGTTTGAGAGTGAGTTGAGAATTGAAGTAGGACGGACCAAAAATTATTTTTTTGACACTACATGTGCCTGATAGCTATTATATTTCTCTGTGTTCACATTACATAGCCCTGACTCAAGACAAGTTTTGGCCAAAGAACTAAATCTATAACAAATTCATGCTAAAATCTTAGGCATCGCCTTTTTATTCTCTTCATATATAAAGAACGGGCCTAAATGGGAAAAAAAAGAAAGAAACAAATCGGTGGTAAATCCTGTCGATATTGTGGCGGACTCGGAAAATTTCGGACATCATTAACTTTTGGGCTTGGGGTAACTAATAATCGCTCAAAGGCACTGGATGAGGCATGCAATGTATGACAATTCTCTTGTAAAGAATTGGATGATCCTGGGGTTTTGAATGGGTGGGACCAATGTAATTGATATGAAAGGTGCATATATGGTTTGATCGTTAAGGTGGCTTCTGAATCATCAGTGAATTGCGAACCGTCTAAACTACGACTTTTGGTCATTTGAATATGCTTATGCAAACAGCTCTTAAGTATCTTGCACGATATGAGCGTATGCCATTGATTAGGATGGAGTTCATGTCCCTGCGCGTTCGGGGTTTTGATTCATCATATTCGAGTCTTAATCGGAACTGTACTTTTGGATACTACTACAGTGACAGATTGAATTGGAGCAGTCGAATGAACCGCGAGAAGCGAAGTTTTGAGGGATGAGCATCTTATTTGGTCTGGTTCTTATGCTCTTAGAAAGATCCGGCTTTCTGGTTTTTGTCCTCATCATGGAATGGACAAAACCCTCTTCTCAACTTTCGTATTTTCAACATCGCGTCCTTTGGTTTTAGAAACATTGCATCTTGGACAAAATTCAATCGCTGAAAAGTCGACCAAATCACCCGCATTTAGGAAAACCAGTCCTCCAAACCACCCAAAAATCCCAACACCCTCTCACTTGCAGACTCTATTCTTTCAAACCCTCGACCTCGACCTTCGATCCCAGTCCTTGTACCTGGTAGCGCATGGGGGCGGCCCTTCAAGCCTGCTCCTTGCTGCCACACACTCTCCACTGATCTGCTCTCACTCGCGACCGCTCATCGCCCCTCCCCCATCTCTGAGGCCACGCACGAGTGTCGACGACCTCGGCAAGGTCACTGTCGCGACCTAAATTTCTCAGGATTATGAAGTCTAAACTTAACTCAAGCCCTCTCAAGCCCCATCAATTCGCAACTCGGGGTTTAAGTTTTTTTTAACTTGCAAAATTTTTTTCATACTTGAAGTCGCCACTAATCTATTTGTGGTATTATTCCTACGAATCGTAGAGATTCTAAGCTCGGGGACTTAATTATGCTAAATCTAATCTAACGCCCTTTCGCACGTTTTCTTTTCAAAAATGTCTATGCGGGCGATCGAATCTATTTTATTATCCAATCACTAACATGTGAGGTGTTCATGCGGATGCGCAAACCACCAATGTAACACCCAAGAAAGCAATAAATAAATTGCAAGATTAGGAGAATGGCGCACCTTAGACAGCGCAAACATCTGCTTTGTTAGTAGAAAATCACATGCACAATCCTAATATGATTTCTAATTAACAAAACATGGCACTCAAGATGTTTTTTAGGTTTTGCGCTTTATTAAAATGCAAACTAACATATATGCAATGACGTGCAAAAAATGACATGCGATTAATGCAATATAGCATGCGAACTATATGTCATGCGACGACGTGACCCAATTCTAATGATTTAACAAATGATTTATTTTTGTTATTTTTCCAATGAAATTCGAAATTAAAAAAAATGTCTAAAATAACACGCAATCTAACAACTTCTTTTTTTTGATATTTTTATTAAAATTCGAAATTAAAAGTTGCTCAAGTTAAGAATGCAATCTATCCTAATCTATTCTAAAGTAACTCATTCTTTTGGGATTTTCATGGAAATTCGGAATCTTAAAATAACCTAAATAATCTATTAGTATTAGAATAACACATAATTTAAACAAGGAAATAAATTATCTCAAGTCCTAATTTAAATTAAATAATTATCCTATCTTCTAAATACAGTCATATCTATACGATTATAGATATCAACGGAAAATTGATTACTCGAATTTGGAAAGCAAATAAAATCTATTATCGTATTCAAGTGGTTATGGATAAGATAACGATTTTCAGATCACCGCGTATCGCACCTTAGGGTTAAGGTCAAATAGTCGTCCAAATACGTTCTTTGAATTAGGTGAAACTCCTAATTCAGGATATCTTAGGATATTGCGGATATCACAAATATCATCCTAAGACATCTACATATCCATAGAATATTTGCAATATATTCAAACACTTGAGAATTAGGAAGTTGAATATTTGAAAGAAATATTCGGATAATAATCTTACCTAATTTCGCGGATAACTTTCAAATTTGAATTCAGGTCGAACTCGGGCTTTGCGGATCACGGATAGGCCGACTGACGGTGAGCGGTCAACGGTGGGCGCGGCGGCGGCGGCAATGTGGTGGCGCTTCGGTCAGTTTGCAAAATAGAAACATGGGCCGCGACGGTGTAGGGATGCCACGGCCATGGAAGCGATAGGGACCGTCGGGATTAATCGAAGGTGGCTCTTGTCCAGAGGCTGGCCACGCGGGACAAGGTTGCCGTGCAGGCCCACTAAGTCCAAGCTTGAGCAATCCGTGAGTTTTCTACCTTCTCGTGGCCTCTTTTCTTTTCACCCAGAATTTGATATTGGACCAAGCAATCCACGTCCTCCAACAATACGCCGCTCCTTATTTTCGTTTCCTTTTTCGATTCACTCGGCCATTATTCTTGTGCGCGCGAAGAACGTGAGACGGTCGCCCAAGAGTTGGACACCCCACTAAGAATCTTTGACGGATGAGACTCGCTCACGGACAACAGGGTTACAGCTGTAATTTGGACCTTGTTAAGATCGAATTGTGAGTTGAGTCATGGATCTCAAAGAGTGTCTAAGTCAAATGGACGAATGATTAAAAGAAATGTACGGACGTGGTGGAAAATTTGTTCTCGCTACGGGAAACAATTAACTGCACCCGGTCCATGTGGGCCCGGTGCATGTTGTCCCTTGGATCAAATTGACCCCACGTGGGGCCCAGACAATCCAACGATTAATGTGCCTTGATCGAACTGTACTGCACGGAATAGTTTCCTGCACGGCATATCACCCCTCTCAGTCGCTGCTGTCTCGACCACTCCCGAGTCTCTTTCTCTCTCTCTGTCTCTGTCTCTGTCTCTCTCTGGTGTCGTTTGAAGTAACGCAGAACTGGGTGGAGAAACCTCTTCAAGTTCTCCAGAACCATCTTCAAGCGCAGCCATGGAGTTCAAGACTGTGATTATAACCATGATCTCGGCCCCGAACCCAAATGCCGACGAAGTCAAACTCTCCGTCTCTCTCTCCGGCGACCCGAGGCAGCAAATCCCCATCTACGAGGACCCCAGGCGGGCCTGCACCTTCTTCTTCACCGTTGACAAGGCCGTGGCTCCCTCCCTCTGCCTCAAGTTCCAGATCGACAGGGCCAACAGCACCTGCCTCGAGAAGGACGTCGGCACGGTCGATGTGCCGGTCGGGGATCTGTTCGTGAATGGCAGCTCCGGCGATGTGAGGCAGGAGGCGCTGAGCTACCAAGTGAGGTCGTCATCCGGGGAGACCAAAGGCGTTCTCGGATTTTATTGCCAGCTAGTCACGAGTTATCCAGCTGCAGCAGCGTCGCATGCCTCAAGATCAGTTGCTGCATACCCACCACCAACGCACGGGGCACCACCGCCGCCTTTGGGGTATGCGCCGGCGGCATATCCCCCCGCCGGCGGCATATCCGCCCCGCCGGCGGCATATCCATACTGGTACCCAGCCCCACCGCCGGCGGCATATACGCCCCCGCCGACGGCATATCCGCCCCCGCCGACGGCATATCCATACTGGTACCCAGCCCCACCGCCGGCGGGATATCCACATGCTGGTTGTACGCCGCCGGGACACGGATCGAGCGGCAGCAACGGCTTCGTGCTGACGTTGGTGGGCCAGCTCCTCGCAAACGTGATATCGCAAGCGCTGTTTGGCGGCTGATACGATGCCGGGTTCAATAATGGTTTTTAAACCAGTTTTCTTGTTGTCCGTCTTCCTATACGTTTTCCATTATATTGATGTCTTGAGCTATGAGACTGTCATTTTTCTTTGTTGGCTGGGTCGGGGGGCTCAGCAGAGGGGTGTAAGAGAGTGTGGTGTTGTGGTGCAGTGAGACGTGAGAGTGGCGTGTCTAAATGTGAGAGTCCATTGTATGTTTTTGTGAGTGGTGTAATTAAGAGTGCTTGTAATATTAAGAGAGTGTATATTATAGTCACTCTTCCGAATCTCTACATAGTTGTTGCTGGTTGATTGGTTTAGTTTCGGGCAAGAAATTGATCCTTAATTTGGCTTAGTTCTTGATGAATTGTTGCCCGATTCTTCCCAACATTCTTTTAAGTGAAAAATGAAATGGATCCGTTCAGGTACTAAATTGGGACCTAACCTTCATTTTGGCTTTTTTCCGTTGTTTGTTTAATAGGTATGGCAATGAATCGGATCATAAAGTTTGTGTCACTAAAATAATGCAGTTCGCGAAAAATATATAAGGGGGAGAAATGGGATTTAGGGCCGGCATTATCATAGTCGAGTTTGAATCAAGTTAGGGATGTGAATGTAACCGATCTTTCTATTCACGTTTACCACCGAAAGAGGCATGTAGGTCATGGGGAAAATATTGAGAGGTAAATACTATACAGCATTAACATGAAAAGTTACAAAAATCATCTAGATCGAGCATCACCTCTTTGGCAACCTCGATCTGCGGTCATCCATGACCTTGGTGGCCTCGCCGAGGTCGTTGACGCTTGCACGTGGCCTCAGAGAGTGGCCTAGAGAGGGGAGAAGGGCCGGTGAGGGTTCGCGAGTGAGAGCAGATCAGTGGAGAGTCTGTGGTAGCAAGGAGCAGGCTCGGAGGCCCTCGCGCCACCGAGGACCAGGACTATGGTCGAAGATCGAAGATCGAAGGCGTCGGTTTGGAGGGATAGTGTTTGCAAGTGAGAGGGTGTTGGGATTTGTGAGTGATTTGGCGGATTGGTTTTTTATAAACGCGGGTGATTTGGTCTTTTCAGTGATTGAATTCTGTCTAAGATGCAATGTTTCTAAAACTAAAGGACGCGATGGTTCAAAATACAAAAGTTGGGACGAGGGTTCTGTGCATTTCCCATGACAAGGACAAAAATCAGAAAGCAGTATCTTTCTAAGAGCATAAGAACCAGACCAAATAAGATGCTTAATTACTCAAAACCTCTCTCCTTGCGGCGTTTCATTCGATTACAACAATCAAATCTGTTACAGTAGTATCCAAAAATACAGTTCCAATCAAGACTCGAATATAGTGAATTGAACCCTAACGCGATGACATAAACATCATCCTAATTGATGGCATACGTTCACATCGTGCAAGATACTTAAGAGCTGTTTGCATATGCATATTCAAATGACCAAACGTCGCAATATCAACGGTGTGCAATTCGCTAATGATTCGGAATCCACCTTATCGATCAAACCATATGCGCCCCTTTCATATCAACTAAATTGGTTGAGCTTCTTCCCCACCCATACAAATGCCCCGGATCATCCGACTCTTTACAAGAGAATTATTATACATCGCATGCCTCATCCAGTTCCTTTGAGCAATTATTAGTTGTTCCAAGCCCAAAAGTTGATGATGGTCTGAAATTTTCGGAGTCCGCGACAATATCGAGGGGTTTTACCACAGTTTCTTTGTATATGAAGAGAATAAAAAGGTGATGCCTAAAATTCCTGCATGAATTTGTTGTAGATTTAGTTCTTTGGCTGAAACTTGTCTTGAGTAAATTAAGAAATCTAAAATGAGTAAATTAAGTGAGAAATATAATAGTTATTAGGCATATTATTATTATCATTATTATTATTATTATTATTATTATTTCGACATTCATCTTTGTGACTTTCCTATGATATAAATTTGCACTGGCATTTTTTCTTTCGCGTTGAATTGGTGTTGTTTAATTGATTGATTTTTCTCGTATTAACCATATGTTTATTCCTGAATGCTAATCAAGTCTTCCTCCGGGGGAAGGATCAACATTGCCACACAAGCTTTACTCGTCGTAGATGCACACAGTGCTGGAACATTGTTCATCTTATTCTTCGTCAAAAGGAAAGCAGGATGTATGCGCTATAGACCCGTGCTCGTCGATTGCGCAGTCTAATGACAACGACCCAAGAGTAATATTCGAGATCAAAGCTAAGCGCCACATCCGAAAGAAGTTCATCAGGCGGTTTCCTTGATCCCCATCCCCATCAAGGAACTTCTCGAAGAATGCGGCCACATCAACAAGAAATTGTAGAAGCCGGCCGTCCGGGCTAACGTCGAGATGACTTGCGGTGTCCTGTAGTTCTCTTGCGAGTTCATGAAGAAGAACGCATTGAGCAAGTTGGGAGTTGAGCTGGCTTTTACGTCGTGGTCGCCGACTTTGTCCTGTTCACCATTCATTTTCTACTGAAGTTGTCGCTCCGACTTTCTCAGTTTAGAATTCAAGGTGTGACCAAGTTCACTAGGCACGCGGTTTAGTGGTACGGGAGACATCCTCATGGGCGAGATCTTAGTTCGAAACTCAAAAGCCGAAATAAAGCAAAAATAAAAAAAGAGAAGTAAATGGTGTTTATTGGTAAGAGTCGCCGAGTCACGGGCAGTTAGCATAACAATGAAATGGAGGAAATTAAAAAAAAAAAAAAAAATCCTAAACCTCTTGAACTTGTGCCAATTTAATTTCAAACCTTTCAATTTGATCAATCGAGTCATAAATTTTTTTGACAATTTGCCAATTCGAGTTCTAAGTCTTTCGATTGTTATGAGAATTGCACAAAACCCTCTTCTCAACTTTTGTATTTTAACCATCGCGTACTTTAATTTTGGAAACATTGCATCTTGGACTATAGTTCATTAAGTGAAAAGACCAAATCGCCCCGCATTTAGAAAAACCAATCCTCCAAATCACCCACAAATCCCAACACCCCCCCTCTCACTTGCAAACTCTATTCTTCCAAACCATCGCTCTTGACCTTCGACCACAGCCCTTGTCCTCAGCAGCTGGTGGGGTGGCCCTCCCGAGCCTTCTCCTTGCTACCACACACTCTCCACCGATCTACTCTCACTCGCGACCCCCCACCAGCCCCCCTCTCCCCTCTCTAGGCCACTCTCTGAGGCCACCTATGAGCATTGACGACCTCAGCTAAGGTCACTAAGGTCATGGATGACCCGCGGATCAAGGTTGCCAAAGCAGCGATGCTCGATCTAGACGATTTTTGGAATTTTTCATGCTGACGTTGTATACTTTTTACCTCTCAATGTTCGCCTTATAACCTACATACCCCTTTGGGTGGTAAATGTGAATAGTAAGATTGGCTACATTCCCATCCCTAACTCGATTCAAGCTCAACTAGGATTAATTCTAAACTGCCAGCCCCAAATCCCATTTCTCCCCTTTTACATTTATCATGAATTGCATTAATTATGTCAGTGATACGAACTATTCGATCCGATTCATTGCCATACTTATGAAACAAACAAAGGAAATAAAAGAGCCAAAATGAAGGTCAGATCGCTAGTTTAGAGTTGTTTGGCAACTTGTCAAATAGTAATTTATTCTATTTTTTTGTTTTCAAAATCAGTTTGGGAACAGAAATCTATTCGTTAAATTTTTTATGCCCGGGCAGAATGCCAAAAATTGTGCTCAGAATCAATTTTGAAACAGAATCAAGAACAAAAAAAATAGCTTCTTGATTTTGAAACAATTTTTTCAGAACTAATTTTTCTTGATTTTTTTTCTTTTTTTTGGTTGTTGTCGTTCTTCAGCCTCACCACCCGCAAGCGACCGGCCACAGGCCAGGGTCGGTGAGGGCATCGCAGCCCTTGTCGGCCACCGGCCTCGCCGGCGAGGGCCGTGATGGCCGCGATGCCCTCGCTGGCCAACCTCGCCTTGGCTGGGTCAGATGTTGGATGAGGATGACTCCATAATATCCATCTTAAATTGGTAAGACTATTAGCTAAGTTACCCATGAAGGTTCCCCCATTTAATTTGAGGTACTTTAGACATTCAAACCTTTCAATTTCTAATAACGACCCCAAGATAACTTTTGCGTAGATCAAGATCTAGTGCTTCCGCGTTCTTCTTCGTCTGTAACGGAGAGCAAAAAATGAGTGGCATTCAATATTCTATTGGAGAGGAAATGGATTAAAATGGGAAAAGAAGAAAGGAAAAAAAGAGCACCCTCGCAAAACGTAAAGGATTTTCTAGAAGAGAAACTATTAATTGTCTCTAGAATCGTTTTACCTCATTTGTTCCCATTGCACCAAGGATCTCCTCGCGACACCATAATCTACTTTGCTTTTCAGGATTTGTTAGATTTTCTCGACAAACAATTTCCCTTTCAAAATCTCTGAATTGATCATGCATTCAAAACTTATTGTTCTCCACAATATTTACCAAAGAGGTGCTCGAGTATTTGACAAGAAGTGACCTAACAAGCAAGACAAGGAGCGCAGACCAAAGTAAAAGAAGTAACAAGGAGAGAGAGAGAGAGAGAGGATGGTTATAGGATAGAGTGCAGAAAATGCGGAGGCTGGGCTTACATAAGATGAATAATGAGTTCATAGGCTGCTGTCGGGCCCCACGCGGGGACCGGTCACTCTCCACAACATGTGGTTTGCACTCGCGTGACTTTGTCTGGTTAGGTCTCCCTTTCTCATGCATGGTCGATCATGACCATTGATTCTTTTCCTTCTTTTCGTGTGTTGTTTCGTGAGGCGCCTTCGGGAATCTAAGCACGACTCCCACTTGAAAGTCAATCATAGCTGTTGATCACTCCGCGCGTTAGCAATTTGCCAAAAACGCGGCAAGCTTATCCGGTGTGAAGTGCTCAGCTAATTAGATGGATCAGCAAACTTCCTTCCCGGTGTCGTTTCGCGATGGGATCATTCAAGCACGCCTTCGGGATTCAACCATCCCAAGTGCAATAGATAAATAGTCATTCGACGAAAAAACCATTTCCTTGTTTTATTGGTTAGATGAAATATCAGTTAAATGAGATGAGGAACGGTTTTGTCCGCGAGATATGATCATCGGTATTCAAAAACGATAGTCGATATTTAAAAATTAAAGCGACCGACATGGATCGCCGCGTGCGTCGTCATTTGCGAGTGATGCCATAAATGCATTGACGTGGGTCAAAATTAATGCAAGAGCATTAATAAAAAAAAAAGTAATCCGTATTTAGATGCACCTTCTGCAACAAATCATGCGCAGTATTTCACCTCATGTTCTATCTCCAATAGTCTCCTCATGTGACTCATGTGACTCGAGAACGTAGTCCTGTTGGAAATTGGTGATCCATTTTCGACACAATCTAGAAACACATCTTCTTCCTCAAGAATTAGCCGTACGAGGGCAGCAAAGTTTCCACCGGCCGACGACGTCAAAGAAGAATTCAATAGCGTGAGCAGCAAGGTGGGAAAGCAAGCATGAACGTAGCCGATTGGGGTTTTCTACGCGGGTTCGAAGTGTTTGAAAAGTCTTCAAAACCCAGGGGACCAGGCTTCTTAAGCGGGTGGAAGTGATCCCTTAGGTTTGAAGATACCTGATCTCTGGGCGTCCATCGCTAAACGCATTTACTGAGTCGCTGATGCGTATCGATTTGGAAAAATTCTATACAACAACGATAGATTGGCTGTTAGTGGGGGCGGCTCATGTTCGCCTAGGCGAGGGCGACCCTCACCCAATTGGCAAGATATAGGTGTTCGCCCAGACGAGAGCGACCCTCACCCAATCCGCAAGATAGAGTTGTCCTTCACTCGATGCCAGCGATGAGGCTCGGCGGTGGGGAGAAAAAGGAAGAAAGAAAAGAAAAGAAAAGAAGAAATAAGGGGGAAAAAAAAGAACAGAAGGAAAAGAGAAAAAAAGGAAAAATTAATAAAAAATTTGGAAAAATATCAAAATATTATTAAAAATTATTTATTAGAGCCAGCGATGCCACATAGGATAGCCTTCCCCTTCTCTTAAGATTTCAGCCAAGCATGTGTGTAACGGGCTGGCCGAATTTCTCCAATTGTGGATTCAATTGATGGTATGTTTGATCCATTCTGGGCCTTCTCTGATTAAACTCAAAACCTTTTAACTTTATGAGTTAAACTTAACTTAATTAAAGCTCAAAACCCTATCTTATGAGCTTGAAATTTTCGGCCATTACACCTCCTATCTTGGCCAAATCTTGCTTGCAATGCAGGTCTAGTCCACGTGATCGATTTAGATCTATTTACCACCGTCGATTTAATGCAAATGCAATTAATGAACTAAATAATAGTGGATGCTCCTAGAAACTATATGTTATGTAATTTAATTGTATTATTTTTGTTTAGGGCTTAAAGATTTAGTCCTTAATTTTCTCTGTAATTAAATCCTAAATGATTAGCTAAAAATGTAAGTGTCAACAATTATCCCAACTAAAAAGATAGATGGAAATGATCCAATTGAGCATGCCAAGGTGATGGTAACACATAGTATAGGTTAATGTACACAAGATTACAGTGCGCACATATGTTTGTGTCTATCGGGCCCCACTTGAGGGGAGAGGGGGTGAAACGTTTGGGTCTGGAAGTAAAAATTAGGGTTAATATTATGCAAATTCCCAAATTTGTACACTTATGATAAATTTACCTTAAATTAAGATCATGAAAAACCCTAAATTGGTACACCCGTGACAAGTTTATCCCAAACTAATTTTTTGACCACAAAAAATCTCAAACTAGTACACCTGTGATAAATTTATCCCAAACTAATTTTTTTACCACCAAAAACTTCAAAACTGGTACATTTGTGATAAATTTACCCTTTGTTAACGGACCGGTTTGGGATTTTTCGTGGTATTTAAAATCCATGGACTTGCCACGTCACCATACCACGTCACCATGTGTTATTCACGTCAGTAAATTTAACTATAAAATTTAACGAAAACTAACGGAGGGTACATTTGTTACAGGTGTACTAGTTTGGGGTTTTTGGTGGTCAAAAAATTAGTTCGGAGTAAATTTGTCACGGATATACCCGTTTGGGGATTTTCTTCGTCAAAAAATTAGTTTGAGACAAATTTGCCACAAGTATATCAATTTGGGATTTTTCAAGGTATTAATCCTAAAAATTAATTAATCAGGTCGATGGCAGTCGGGGCAAATCCGTTTTCCTGGAACTTTCCATGGACCTAGCACGTCAAACAAAAAACGAGGCCTTTTCGAACAAAAAAAAAAAACGGGGCCTTCAATCTCAATCTCACCACGACTAAAAAATAAAGGGATTTGCTCATTAGAAATCCTAAAACTTATCGCCAAAGTACAACTGAGTTCTAAAACTTATAAAAAATGTAATCAAGTTTTAAAATTTATCAAATTTGTTCGATTAAGTCTTTAAGTTAACACTGTCCAATTTAGCTAACGGAAAATGCTGACGTGATTTTTTTTATTATTTTTTCTATCATATGCGGCGATGACGTGACTTTTTTTGTTATTATTTTTAATACTAATTTTATTTAAATTAAATTTTAAAAATAAACTAAAGAAAAAGAAGATAAAAAAAGGGAGGAGGAGGACAAGCAGTCCCCGTGTGTGAATGCGAATGCGAGCACACTTTCCTAGCAAAAAGAAAGAGACCAAACCAGACCACCTGGCCTACTTAAGTCGGCACTCAACGCCCGCTTCGCTTCTATCTCAACCCCTCCCACTTCAGTCTCTCTCTCTCTCTCTGCTCTATTAGTACGAAGTGAGGTCGTCGTCCGGGGAGACCAATGGCGTTCTCCAATTTTATTGCCAGCTAGTGCCCCCGCCGGCGAAGAAGGCGGTTGAGCCAGCCACGGGTTATCCAGCTGCAAGGACGCCGCCTGCCTCAAATTCGGCTGCCGCGGACCGCCACCACTGCCTGAGGCAGCGCCGCTGTGGTGGGGATATCCGATGGAGGGACATCCACCGATGGGATATCCGCCCAACAAATATGGTCATCTGCCGCCTGCAGGATCTCCAGCTGCAGCGGCGCTACCTGCCATGTACCCACCACCAGTGGCCGGGGCAGCGCCGTACACTCAGACGGTATATCCACCGAGCGCCGCGCCCCCATATGGTCATCTGCAGCAGGCAAACGGGCATCCCCCAGCAGGGTATGGGTATGCAGCCCCACCGCTCCATGCCGGTGGGAACTTCATGCAGACGGCACGTCCGCCGTACGCCGCGCCCCCATATGGTCATCTGCAGCCGGCAAACGGGCATCCCCCAGCAGGGTATGGGTACGCAGCCCCACCACCCCATGCCGGTGGGAACTTCACGCAGACGGCATGTCCGCCGTACGCCGTGCCCCCATATGGTCATCTGCAGCCGGCAAACGGGCATCCCCCAGCAGGGTATGGGTACGCAGCCCCACCTCCCCATGCCAGTGGGAGCTTCACGCAGACAGCATATCCGCCGTACGCCGCGCCCACATATGGTTATCCACCGCCGGCAAACGTGCATCCCCCAGCAAGACACGGGCACGCAGGCAGGAAGTTCCTGGAGATGGCGATAACCGGGGTCAACATAGCCGCGATGGCGAGTGCGTTGGCATCAAGTGTTGACTACTGAAACGATGACGGGATTCTGTCGATGCTTGGGATTTCAGCTGGTTGTGATAAGTAATAGAGTCAGTTACGGGTCGTCGGATTCGTAGTTGGTCGCGCATGTATTTGTTTCGGCTTGGTGTGTAATTTGGTTTGAGTTCAGTGTCGATTTGTTAAATTTGGGTTTGTTTGAAGAATATTTGTCAGATTTCTTATTGTGCTTAAATTAAGATGAGATCCATGTTGTTGAACGATTTGGACGGTAAATCTTTTACTCTGAGGAAGTATGTTTGGGTGACCTATTGCCCTTTTTTTTTTTTTTCCTTCTCCCAGTTATTTAGAACAGTTAGGGATAGGTTTTTTCCACTAAAAAATAATAATTTCTTCAACGCTATCGTTTGCCCTATCATTTGCCTGGTCACTTTGCCACCCGAGAAATCTATTTGCTAAGCGACTTAGGACTACTTAGAACACGAGACCACTTGCTGTAACATCTAGTTTGGTCTTTGGTAAATCACATTGTAAATGAATATTAGTGAGAATATTTATCTTTTAATATTTGATAGTTCCGCGTTTGGGGCTTCAGATAGATCGACTAATATATGTACTGATCTTATTGTGGCTGAAGGGGATTAACTCAATCAAAGGCTGATTTTAAAGGGGCCCAAAAAGAAATGTTCAACTCACCACTGAACAATTCAGTGCACGCAAATCACGCAAATTGTTTATCTATAAATTTCACGAAACCCCCCGCTCTTGGGGATTCCTCAACGTCGAGGAACATGTATTAGGGTGTATGTACAGCTTGCTCAGATCATCATTGGTAAAAGAAATATGCGTGTGTATGTATATCAGAAAGATTATTTGCATAGGATGCCCGGACAGTACGACGAGTGTCATGAGACGCCGATTTTATGGTAAATGGAATGAGCTCGAAAAGATAGGGTAGGTGTTTAATACTCGGTTTCACATAGCTCACGCGTCTTGAAGTATACTTCAGGAGTTTGTCCTATGGACCGCGGACGCTACCCGGGCGGCTGTACTCCCGCACACGCTTTGCTTGGGGCTTTTGACGAGGATTGCAATTTAGCAGATTAAATTAATTAGTTATACAACAACGTGTCGACAATTGCTCGTGGGCTGTGAGGGTTAAGACTATCTCAAGTTGGTTATCAAAACCAACCTCATAATGAAGAGTTTACTGAGGAGAGGAAGCAAAAGTTCGAGGGACCATTGGTGAGTACGAGCAAAACTATCACGGGTCCACTGCACGAGCGAGATTTACGACATGAAAGAAAAACATCTCATTCCATAGGAAGAATTTAAAAAAAAAATTAAAATGAATAAATAATGAGAAGTAAGAAAGAGATTTACAGAATCTTGAGATTTCGGCGAGAAAAGCATTCCGTCATAGGTCTTCCAGGTTTGAGGTTATTAGAACGTGGGTTGAGGTTGTACGGTAAACGCGTTGCATAACTCACTGATTTTACGCACTATTAATTTAACCCGCTTCGACCAAAAAAAGTAAAAAAAATTAGCCCACTTGCTTTGCTTGGAGATGATTTTCTCTCGTGTAGTCAGTCATCTAGAAGCCCTCATCCAGAGTTTGGTTTAGTTAAATCACTGGCCAGTGGTGTTTCTAAACGATAGTACTGATTTTTCTCTTCATATGGTCCATCTGGAAACTGGTCCTCGTCACTTCCCTCCGCGCATCGTCTTCGTCAGTTCCGCGTCAGTCTCGCGTGCATAAACTCAATAACAGTTATGGATAATATCACAAAAAATTTTAAATTGATATATTTATAATAAATTTACTTCAAATTAATTTTTTGATCATAAAAAATCTCAAATTGATATACTCGTGACAATTTTACCCTATGCTAGTTTTCGTTAAATTTTATCACCAAATTTTGAGTTAGATGATACGTAACAGTTGACGGGTATATCGGTTTTGGGTTTTATCCTCCGTTTGTCATAAATATATCAGTTTGTGATTTTTTATGATATTAATCCAATTTAATGGAGGGTAAATTTATTACAAATGTACCAGTTTGGAGTTTTTCAAAGTATTAACCCTAACAACTAATAGAAAATCATCCAACCAGGCTTTTCAAGCTTTAGCTATTAATTTACGTTTATCAAAATTTAGTTTTGTGCTCGTCCATCACTGCACGTGCGCGATGACCTTTGTGGCCATCGAACACGGCAAAGAAGTGAACCGGTCACCGCCAGTTTAGCTCTGGCCGGCAAAGTCTCGTCATCACAGATATCGCGTCCTCTGTCTCACGCCATATGGTGTGGTCTTATAGTGAGACTCCGTTACATGGAGCAGCAATGTCTGGACATGTGAAATTCGTTGAAGAGATTCTGGATCGAAAATTTGAGCTTAAAACAAGCTATTCATTCACAAATCATAAAAATTGGGTTTAACTATAGAGCTCTTGCATCAGGCTGCAAGGGCTCGAGTCGGATCCGAACCGGTCCATTGTACTAACCAGTTGAACGTAAAAATTTGCCCCTTTAAAGATTTTTTCACACGACAACCTTGTTCACACCATTCGGATCCACGTGAAAAAACTAAAGGAAAAAACCAATGTAGTAAGAGAGACAGAAGAAAAATGACTCAATACATCAATATAATGGAAAACGTAGTGGAAGGAAGACGAACAAGAAGAAAACTTGTTTAAAAACCATTATCGAACCCGGCATCGTATCCTGCGCCATTAAACAACACCTCCGATATCCCGTGTCTGAGGAACCGGCCCACGAACCCCAGGATGAAGCTATTGCCGCCGCTCATCTGGTGTGCCGGCCGTGGGGCTGCGTAGCGGTATCCTGTCGGGGGATGCCAATATCCCGATGGCGGATATCCAACTGGTGGTGGGGCTGCGTACTCGTATCCTGCCGGGTGATGGATAACTTGCAGGCAGATATCCCGCCCATGGATAACCAGCAGGCAGATATCCTGCCCGCGGCGGATATTGGGCCAGTGGTGGCGGTGGCTGGTACCAGGCTGGCTTGTCCATTCTTCGGTTGGTTGTTAAATTAGAGTGTGCAGCGAGAGGGAGAGCGCGTGTTTTGAGTGTGGAATGAAGGGGAAGGATCGAGAATGGAGTTTATTTAGAGCGAGGGTTAGGAGTGGACTCAGGGTGCGTTTGGGAACACTTTGGGGGAAAGTTTTTGGGAAAATGCAAAGGACTTTGAGCTAAAAGGGTTTTCCGAAATGCAAGTAGTATTTGGTAATGTGTATTTTAAAATCACGTTTGAAAGCAACTTTGTCTAAATACCGTTTGGCAAAAATTAATTTTGTAAAGGACTTTTGCTAATTATTTATAAAAAATTCAGCCCAAAATGCATGTACCCTTTTTGGCGGGCCAAAATGGCACGACCAGCCTCCACTGGTGCTGTCGAGCCTCGAGCCAGCCGAGGTCGCCCGACCAAGCGAAGGCCTGTCATAGGGCTGCTGCCGGTGCAGGCCGACCCCTCCCGAGGGTCGCAGAACCCACAAATCCACTGGCGGGTACCCGAGGGGGCGCTTGCCTAGGGGTGCTGAACTCGAGCGAAGCAGGCGACTGGTTGCCGACAGGCATCACCCGTCGTGCAGGTCGACCAACGCCGCCTCGGGTCGGTCGACCTCTGGCGACCGCCGCTTGGTCACCCGACCCTGCCGACCTCGGCGGCGCTTCGTCGCCACGACCCGGCTCGATCCACGCGACCTAGGGTGCGCTTTGGTCGGGCAACCTCGGCCGGTCGGCTGGGTTGAGCGACCCCTAGGCGGCGGACGCCGGACTTTGGCCGACCCCCAGGCGGCAGTGGTCGGACCCCTCAAGCGTGATCGCGGCCTTGATTTGGTTCCTCGGGGAAGATGAGCAGGTGCGGGGCGAGGGCAAAAATCGGAAAATCAAAAAATAGATGAGGGTAGTTTTGGAAGAAAATTTTTTTACTTACCCGGGTACTGTTGCTTACCGAGAAAGCTGAAAGCCCAAGGCAACCTAGGACCTGCCTTGGGCTTTCAGCCTTCACAAGGCCAACTTTGGCTCAGTGGGGTTTCAAAAAAAATTTGCCAAACACCAAATTTTAGCCTAAAGGGCTTTAGGTGTCCAAAGTGGCTTCCCAAAAGTCAATCCCAAAATCAGCCTCAGTGGGAGGACTCCGGATCATATTTTCTTCCTTTCTTTTTCTTTTTATAAATTGATCACGGGTTTTGGGCACGGAAAGGACCAATTACTTGGTGGAGGATGGTGGAGTATGTTTTGGGGTGTGTGCTTTCAATTCTGCATGTTTCGACGTACTTTACAAGTTGCAACAACCGTGTTCTTCCTTCTCTCGATCACCAGAAGTCTTGGTCGTTCCCCAATCGTTTTCTTTGGCTTCTTCCTACGATGGAAACGATCAAGAAATGATTTTCGACCACATAGGAAGGGACCACGTTAGGAAATTGTTGCGAAGCAAGCGGATTGAACAATAAGGCTTTGTTTGTTTCGTGAAAGATATATTTCGAGAAAATATTTTCTCAATTTTTCGGCATTTGGTTCGTTTGGGAAAATATCTCAATGGAAAATGTTTTCCTCAGTGCTCAGGCCCGTCCCCACGAAGGCCATGCGTGGATCCTTGGCGCTCGGGTTTGGGTTCTTAGTTAATGAAACGTTCTTTCTTATAAAAATATTTTTGAAAAAAATCGAATTTTTAATTCTTTTTCTTTTATCTTCTTTTTAGGCTGGTCGCCGGTCACAGGTGAAGGGCAAGCCTCGCCATAGGCTGACGAGGCTCGAACTCGCCGATCTGCCGAGGCCTCGAGTCTTGCTCAAGCCTCGCTGGCCTGCCTCGATGATTGCCCCATGCTTGTGGCAGGTCGCCAACCATCGCCGTGACGAGTGACTAGCCTAAGAAGAAAGAAAAAAAAATGAAGAAAAGAAAAAATAAGTAAAAAACTTGAACATGTTGGTAATTTTCCTTAGGAAAATCAGATCAATTTTCCATACCAAATGGGAGAAAATATTTTTCAAATCATTTTTAGGTTGCAGCCAAACATCAGAAAATATTATCATTTTCCTCAAAAATACTTAGAAATGCTACATTTTTCACGAAATAAACGGAGCCTTAAATAGAAAGAATTAAAAAATAAATCATATGCCAAATTTACGTGATTCGGTCAATATGACCTACGTCTAGGGGGGAGAACAGTAAATAATTCCACTATAGATCAAGTGACATAACGGAGATTGTAATCGCAGTCGAGTCACTCAAACACTTTCAATGTTTCCAGTCCCTAATTATACCTAATAACTCACACAATATTTAGTTCCACAATTCCTCATGAAATAATTTTTAATCTCACTAAGGATTAACAAATCACAAGATTTAATCAGCTTTAACTCATAAATTCATGAAGTAAATTGCACATTGAGCCAAAAGAATCGATCGATATTCAACCACGATGTGCATGAATTTGTTGTAGATTTAGTTCTTTGGCTAAAACTTGTCTTGAGTCGGGGCTATGTAATGTGAACGCAGAGAGAAGTATAGGTTGTCATTGCCTCAACAGCTATTGAGTAAATTAAGTGAGAAATATATAATATCTATCAGGCATCTATCATGACAATTACTTTTGTTTTTTTACATTCATCTTTTTGACTTTCCTATAATATAAATTTGTACTGCATGGGGGCATTGAATTGGTGTCGTTTAATTGATTGATTTTTCTCGCATAAACCATTTGTTTGTTGCTGATGCTAATCAAGTCTTCCTCCGGGGAAGGATCAACATTGCCACATAAGTTTTACTCGTCCTAGATGCGCACAATGCTGGTACAATGCTCATCTTATTCTATGTCAAAAGGAAAGCAATATTCGAGAAGAAAGCTAAGCGTCACATCTCAAAGAAGTTCCTCAGGCGCTTCCACAACCCCATCAAGGAATGCGGCCACATTGACAACAAGTTGGAGAAGCCGGCCGCCGGGCTAGTGTCAAGATAACACCCGCGGTGAGGCCTGCGGTGTCCTGGAATTCTCGTGTAAGTTGATGAAGAACACATTAAGCAAGTTGCGAGTTGGAGCTGGCTTTTACGTCGTGGTCGCTGAGTCCACGCAAGCACTTTGCTTTGTCTCGTTCACCATTTACATTCGATTGAATTGGTCGCTCTGACTTTCTTAGTTTGGAATTCAAGGCGTGACCAAGTCCACTAGGCACGCGGTTTAGTGGTACAGGAGACATCTTCATGGGTGAGATCTTAGTTCGAAACTCGAAAGGACGAAATAAAGTAAAAACAAAAAAAAAAAGAGAGAAGTAAATGGTGTTCACTGGCAAGATTCATTGAGCCACAGGCAGTTAGCATAACAATGAAATGAGCGAAATTACTTAAAAAGTTCTAAACCTATTATATTTGTGTCAATTTAGTCATAAATATATTGACGATTAATCAATTTAGTCCTAAACTTCTTGGTAAATTGTCAATATAGTCATTTTAGCTAATTGTAACAGGAAATCGCATACATGATGGTTTAGTCAATGTCAATCATCATATGCGGCATGATCAGAGTTGATGCGGACAATTTTAGTATTTTTTAATTTTTTTGAATATATATGTATATTTTCTTCTTTCATTTTTTCATTTCCAACCTTGGGACCCTCACCTAGTTTGGGCGAGGGCATCACGGCCCTCACTAGATCTAGGCTAGGGTCATAGCTCTTGCTCATGGCCAGCCAAGGCCATGTCGCACTTGCCCAAACTAGGCAGAGGTTGGTCGGCAAGCTCGCTGGCTTAAGGTTGGAAAAAAGAAAAAGAAAAAATTATAAAAATTGTCTATGTTAGCGCTGGCCGTGCCACATAAAATGATCAATGTTGACTAAACCTCAATGTTAGTTATTTCCGAACAAAATTGCCAAATTGTCAAAAGGTTCATGACTAAATTAGTAAATTGTCAAATGGTTTAGGCCAAACAATTGAAATTTTATAACTAAATTGGTAAATTATTAATAGGTTTAGAATTAATTTGATCAAATTGTAGGGTTTATGATTGAATTGGCACAAGTGCAATAGATTTGATAATTTTCCCCGTGTATTCTCACATTCAAGTAGGCGAAACAGAGCGTACAACGAGTTTCTATAATTTAATTATCGAGGTCTAAAACTTGCTCATCCATTTTGAACTTTTTGGGCTTGCTCTGAAAGTCTCTAGTAAAACGGTTTGAATAAACTGATCATCACACTTTCTTTTAGCATTACTATAAATGGAGAAAATTGCTCAATTAGTGTTAAACCTATTGTAAGGAATCAAGTCCTAAATCCTTTAATTAATTTAATTTAGTCATGAACTTTTACGAGAAAGTGCCATCAAGTCAGCTCGGTCAATTAGTCCTACCTAATATAACACGTGCCTGTCTAGTTATCACCAACCATTCTACATGTAATGGCAATGGCATGACATGGACTGATATTCGGCGTCATTTCTTGGTCAAGCAACTGAAGCCATGAATCAGCCCAAATTCCCAAATCAATCCCTCCCATTCGTGCTCTATTCCCCCTTAGAAAACCCAATTCTAGCCTTGGCAACGAATTTGGAGCAAAGATGAAGATGAACTTGAGATTCTGCAGCAAAAACGACAAAGAGTGGTCTATCAAATTTCCATTGAAGTCCACTGTTTTCGATATTTGAAGGAACATGATGAAAAGGGCAGAATACTAATTGAAGGTATAAATTTGATTACGGTCCGTCCAAAGAGCTAATCTATTATATTGCTTTTTCGTGTAAAGTTGAGATGAATGACAAATCGCTTTTTAAGTCACAATTCAAAAGAGGCACTTGATGATAATTACATTGCGTATGCGGCGGTATCTAAGATGTTATAGTTAAGGGTGTAAAAAAGAACCGAAAACCAACTGGACTGCCCAAGACTGCCCGGAACCCCGATTCCAATTTTTGGGAACCAGTGGGTACCAGTTTGATTTCTGATTCCAAGTGTGGAACTGCCCTCCTGCCCACTTGAACCGGACCAATAATATAATAATAAATATAATATGTTTATTTAATTGTTATTTTTTTAAAAAAAATCATAAATCCCTAAACTAAACCTAACTCATTCGACGATCACAGCCTCACATTAAACCGAGAAACACCTTCTTTCGTTTTCACCTCATATGACATCCCCGAATTTGGGCTTAGGAAGCCAAGGGCAAGTGATCAATGAATGGGTGGGTAATTCAAGTCGAGGGTCGGTAATCAAATGGACAATATAGTCAAAATAAGTGTACTGAGGGTTGGTCATGATTCGATCGAAAGATTGTCTATGAATGGGCCTAGGGATCGACAGTGGAATGATTCCCTAATTACGCAAGATGATTAGAGTAATATGATAGTGAAGTAATGCTTCGACCATAAGGGCCGTTAGTGGGATAGTTTGGGATACTGTTATTCAATACTGTGTCAACATGTGTCGGTCACGGGTGATATCACACGACCATGCATTGGTCATGGATGACCATGAGTTAATTCTAGGATACTGAATTCTACAAGGCTACATAACAATCGAAGGTCGACCATAGATAAGTGATACTCGAATGTGGACCGATTGCGAATCGGCCACGAATTATTGCGCCAAGTCGGGTAGGCCATGGACGAACCACGTGACAAGGGGTAGACCATGGACGAGCCACATGCCAGGCCACAAGCCTAATGGCTTGGCCGCGGACTAGGCTATGTGCCAGCCGCGCCGGCCAGGCCTTGTGCCCAAACATGACCTGCCATTGTGCTTTCGTAGGTCACAAATGGCCAAACTCGTGCCTAGCCGTATCTGCGGTTACTATGTCTGACCCTTGTGCCAGGCAATGTACCTATCATATCCGATTCCGATCTAGTCCCGTGCCCAATGAACTTGGCCATAAGCCATGCATTGTGCCCATGCATGAGCCAATGCATGTGTTAAACCCATGAACCGACCCCTTGCTCATACGAGTAGACATTGTGCTCGACACATTGCTCGTGCAGATGGCGTCGCGCTTGGTGCGCCGCTCGTGCAGCCCAACACCGCGCCCATGCGCTCGGCCACATGCCCAGCCATGTGCTCAACCAGGCGCCCATGCGGCCTGACAGCATGTCAGGCCATGCGCCCAGTCATGCCTCGATCAAACAGGCCACACGCCTAGGCAACCCAGTTGGCCCGAAGTGGAAACTAATGGACTTAAACCTTTGATTGGTCATATTTAGCCATATGTGGATGTCTTTCTACCCCAAACCTTGGATCGAACGGGTATACCAATTGTGGAAAACCCTCGAAAAATTAGTGGAATAAGTACGATGCGGGGTTGCAAAGTGAGTATCAATTAATTGATTTTGTGTAAACTAATTGGCCCGAATAGTTTGTGAGTGAAACTAGCATGTTCAAGCAATCCAAACAAGGTTCACGGTTCAGCTAGTGAGAAGAACAAAATAGTTGAGCATGTCAAGTACCCATTAAAAGCTATTAAAGGCCCCCATTATTGACTTAGCTTAGGTGTCCTCCATTATTTGGGACCAGCTCAGTTGTTCAGCTCATTTAAGGCAGCAATGTGACTCATGGTCACCGATAATACACATAAAAAGGGGGGGGGGAGTCGACCACGGGGAAGAAGCTGAGAGAGGGAGTCAATCAAGGCAGAGAGAAAGAAGCCGAGAGAGAGAGACCAAGAGAAGATAAAGCCACATTAAAGTCTCTTAATGGCACGTCACCATAACTTTGGGCCATAGTTCACTAATGCCATTAAGGCTTATTTGATTTGGAAGCCCCACCATTATTGCCTTGCTTCTTTTTCAAGCTTGGCTTTTCTATAAAATGGAGAAGCTCGCGTGAAGGAGCTCCTCACACTCACACACGTACACACACGCCCATAACCAACCATCCTCTCCTTCTTGTTGTTCCTTATCTTGCTTTGTTCGGCCACTAGGAAGCCACGTTAGAAACCCGCCCGAGACTCCCGTGATCGCCACATGCCTCTCACTTTCTAGTTCTTGTTTTATTTGTCTGATTAAGTGAATTCCCTAATATCAAGAAAAGAAGTTGCGATACGTTGTAACATGATTTGCTTAAGCCGTTTCTCAGTTACTTGGTTGATTATAGCTTGTTTTTTCTTTGACAAGTGATGTTCACGTTTGACAATCATGTTTGATGCTCTTTTGTTGTTTCGTAGCATGAACTTTATTATTGATTTACCATCGATGCCGGTACAGTAAAAGCCAACTTATGTGAACGGCGATTGTTTCATCCTCGCTTGGTATTAGTATTTTCACTTATTAAGTCTCCCCGACTCACACCCTGTTGTTTTTTTCTTTTTAGGTTCATAAAATGGCGTCTCCCTTGACCCGGTTTAGTAACCCCATAGAAATAAGAGCCAAATTACTCACGGTAATAGATGCCTAGGAAGGTCGCACTTATCGTTGAATCACAATGTATGTTATGGTTGATGAAGGCCGTGAGGACTTGGTTCTCCATCTGTACGAGGCGTGGTATCGCCTCACAAATGGAGAATGGGTTGAGCTCCTATGTGGGTTCAACGGGCCATTTGGCGAACCAAGTGGGCCGGCTCCGAGGCAAGCCGTGGGCGAGGCATAAGACGGCCAGACGGACGGGGAATGGGAGGACCAAGGAGTGAGGAGCGAGAGAAGCCGTAGTGGAATTAGGGACCCCAAGCCAAAGTTTTGTTTGTTCGATAGTTGGCTTGTTTTTCGGAATCGCCCTTGAAATGGGCATGTGAAATATATGTATGCGGTTGCATGGCACGAGAGTAAGGCTTGTGACAATAAGCACGTATCATATAAATATAACGTGCGATGTTTGCTTATACTCATGTTGTCTCGTTTATTTTTATTTGCTTTCACTTGCGCATTGATTAAAAATGAACGGGACGTACTAATTTATTTTCCTGAGTCACGGTTCCGTTCGGGTCATGTTCGGTCATCAAGAATCGTTCGTGATTATGGGTCGGGACGTGACACTTACTCTCACTTACTCACTCTTCTCGGTCGACGCTCACCTCATCGTTTCCGACTCTCCATCTCCGTCTCTGTCTTTGTCTTTTCGTCTCTATCCTTGACTAGTGTGACCGGTTCCAGATCCATAGGGAATCAGACCGGACCGGACCGGGGATCCGATTCCTGGATGGATCAATGAAACTAACAGGCGGTTCCCGATTATAATTTTTCGGAACCAGTTTTTAATAGGCGTTTCTCGATTTTAGGGTGGGAACCGTCCACCCGGACCATACTCACCTCTAGTTATAGTTGAATATTCTCCAATGGTCCGGGCCCCACTAGCAGTATCGATTTGCCTGACTTTTGCTTTGGCTCATCGCATCACATGATCACTCCAGTCCAAGTGTCGACTCCTGATTTAAAGGGCGGTGCCCGGAACACGTGGCGAAAAGGGGCCCATCCTCGGAGTCTTTTTTACCACTTTTCCACTTACGTTAGTTGATCCGGGTGAGGGGCCCCATCTTTACTTATTCAAAGAAATATGCACGCTAATGGCAGCTAGAACCAGTACATTAGTTGTTGTCTTCTTTGAGAACTTCTTGACCCAAGAAACGAGAATTTTGAAATTTTCAAAGTTAAAAGACAATGATATCTATGGAGTTTTTAACCAAATTCCAGAGTAGATTTCCTGTTGTATTAAGTAAATATGTAATCATCATTCCGAAGAGTCTACGGCAAGCACATAATTCGATTTTTTTTAAAAGAGTATCCCCAAGATTGAGCAATCCTAGTCTTGACGGTAAAAGATGACAAACTCTTTAAAATTCACGACTAGCTGACTCGATTGCCGAGAATGAAATCTGGTCATAATGAAAGTCATGAATCAACTAGTTGCGCTTGTCGACAGTGAAGAAAATCAACAACACACATTGTGAATTATCAATGAGAGCCCTCACCAAAATTTAAAGAGAAGTTGGTCAACGAAATTTGTCGATAGCAAGGTACTCCAGCTTTTGGCTAAGTGTTGCGACGACGCAATTAATAACTAGAGGCTTGCCAACATATCAAGAATAGTGGATCGACAAGAGCATATAATTGCTGAGTGGTAGTGCCAATAATCTCGGGATTTGCAGTTTCTTGTAGACAATAGGGGATGGATCACGTACGCAGGATATAACCCCTTACCAATGACTACAAATGAGTTTATGGAGTTATTTGTAGATTCAAATTCAGTTACTACTTGTAAGTAACTATTGATAGTGGGTTCTAAAAACCCATTTTGTACTATTTGTGGAGGATCGTGAAGTAATTACAAAATTCAATGTTCTTTGTAATTTATCTTAAATCTTTAATTTCCACCAAATTTATCTTTCCTAAATTTTAATTTACCACTATTTACTTTCCTATCTAAGATCAACAAATGATCATTTCACAATCTTTGTCGATTCAATTATATCCATCTTATTTAAAAGATATTTTGCTTTTCTGGTGAAACACCTAGACATAAAATTTTGATTTTAAAAGTTGATCTCGAAATAAAGGGACAGACCATAATTGATATGTGAACAAATGGGTCATATACTGAAATAGGAATTAAATTATACTTGCTATTTTATAAACGAAGTTTCCAAAAGAGTATTTGAGTTTCTAACTGACATTTTTTTAAATATTTAGAGTAATTTCCACTTTTTGATATCTCCAAATGACATGAGAAAAGAGAATGCTGAACATCTTGGTGGTGAACGGATTATACTTCTGGTGAAAGATAAGTTCGTCATTTTAGATGAGGCAAAGTATTGTTACATTCAAGAAGAGGAAATGGCACACACAACGAGTTTCTGTAATTTGATCATCGCAATCTAAAACTTGCTCATCCATTTTGACCCTTTTTAAGCCCGCTTTGTGCGTCTTATTGATCCACACATTCAATCTTGGGCTAAATCGATTTCAAATCAGAAAGATTTCGATAACAGCAGCACATGACAGATTTGATGCCTATTTGTTCTTATTTGATTCTATAATCTAAGTCGTTTAATTTTGACAAGGGCACGCAAACCTCTTCCCTAGAAGCTACAACAATGGCTGCTGCTCCCAAATATCCATTTCCCTCAAATCTCAACGTGGCTAGGTTTGTCACATTACTTAAAGCTAAATGACAACAATTATTGTCGCTAGGAAACTCAAGTCTTGTCCTTAGTTAAAAGTCAGGATATTCAAGGATTTCTCACCGGCGAAACAGCCGCTCCTCCAGCAGTACTTGATCAAGAAAATGGGCAACAGGTTTTGCCAATCTCGATTACAAATCATGGGTTCGGACAGATCGACTCTGTCAAATTTTGGGTCACTGGTACCCTCTTTGAATAAGTTATCAAACTTGCAGTATGGCTTCAATCAGCCTCACAGGTATGGAAGGCTCTAACAGGACATCATACTCAGAGCTGTATCGCTAGTGAATTCCACCTTCTTCGCACAATTGCAACATCTTGGAAAAGGAACTAAACCCTAAATTGTCTATCTTAGAGAATTCATGATCATCTGTGATCAATCAAATGCTATTGGTCAAACTGTTTCGGATGCAATAAAATTTTCAGGTTGCTGGAAGGCCTGAGCATCAGTTACCGAGTCTTTCAAGGCCACCATGCTTCGACCATCCCCTCCATCATATGCAGAAGTTATCCCACAGCTTCAAAACTATATGTAACGGAATGAAAGAAGTATGACTGCTACGTCAAAAACGTCGATGGCGTTCCTTTCTGAGCCTAACCCCGGTGAAAATCGAGGAGGCGGCAGTAGAGGTCATGGCGGCTCAGTTAACTTTAATTCAAGAGGTCCTGGTTTCTCTCAATCAGGGAAATCGCACCACATCTTCCCAGCCTGCTCGGTCAAGCTCGCAAACATCTCTCAATGCCCCTTTGCCTACTTACAAATCTGCAAAATGAAGGGCCATGACACTGTTAAGTTTCGGCATCAATCGGACAACATTTACCAAGTGACGACATTCGCACGACCTAGCTGCATTGCATGTATCAGATCATACACTTTTCAATAACATAGAAACTCATCTCAAATCCAAAAAAATAAAAATAATAAAAACTTCAGTATTCCGAAATGTCCTCGCCAATCGCATGAACCGATGAGTTGCTGAATTCAATGTAAGAGATATACTGATCCATACTAAGAAGTTCAAGTTATTTCGCCCCAGAAAAGGAAAATACAAAAGAGAGGGTGTGATTTTTTTTTTTATCGGTCAGGTGTATTCCTGGACTTTGAAGCTTCTTTATGATGAGCTTGGCAACATAGGGAAACCCCATAAATCCATAAACCACCCACATCCGGAGGAGGGGAAATGATGGCCACTGGGGTAAGTCCCCAAAGGTTAGACGGGGTGATTTGATCCTTAGTCAGTTATTCCAAAACGGCTCATGGAAGAATCCGCTCGAGGATGCCCTGGAATTGTCGCGCACCCCCTTCGCCAAAGGGGAGGGTTGCCCCGTAGCTTCTCCGAAAGCGCAATCATGCGGGGACATTTTCAGTTATTTAATCTTTTGAACACAAAATATGGTTATAAATCTACAAAATTACAATAAGAGTAGGTTTTTAATTTGTTACATTCTTTTTACGGATAGCTATAGCAAGAGAATCTGAGGGCATGTACCAGAATTTTGAATGAAAATCTCTAAGGGTCACTACTTTCTTAATGTTTGCGAAGACGACATATACAGTCTTCCAATTGATAATAAAAGTCAAAAGATCTATTCACTTTATTTTTTTTCCCTGTTTGCTAAGTTACAAGGCAGCAGCATATTGCGCAGGACAACATTGTTAATTTTTTTTTTTTTTGGGTCGAAGCAGGAGAACATCAATTTAGTTAAGGCTAGTCGGTGGCCGTATTTGGAATACTACGAAATTCAATGTCTTCATATACACCTTCCTAGATTATGCAATTAACGTCTCCTTAGTATTTAATACATAAAGTGAATAAATTTTATACGGAAACAATGAAGTGGGCAAAACTATAAATATTCTTTTCTAAAAGATAAAAGTGCGGTAATATCTTTAATTTTTAAAAGATGGGTCGAACAGATAGAATGACTAGAACTCGGTGTTTGAGAAAGGTTCAATCCCTTGCGATAACGTATCGAAGCTATCTCATGGGTAAAATATAGTACTCTTTGACAATCTCCGGATCGCGACGTGAATGACCTGCTTTTGATTCAATTGGATATGAGTTTAACATGATATCATTTAAATATCGGAATAGACGTATCACAGTGTATTTGTATAGATAGTAAGTATCTTAATTGTCTTGGAAGTTAGCCCAATATTAAACAATGAAATGGGAGATGATCATTTCATCCACTATGGGTCTCACCTTTCAGCATCTTAAGCATTTACTGGGTGTATTTTTTTTTTTCTTCTTTTACAGGTCTCACTTTCCTTGTCTTCATCCTTCTCTCTTCTCTCTATTGCAAGCAATTATCTTTCTCTCTATTGCGGCTCCCACTTCCACACTTTTTGGTAAAACATTGCATGACGGAGTTGAGAGGATGCAGAGCACGAGAGTTGAAGAGAGTCAGGGCTGTGAGGCAGCCTCCAAGTAGCGATTTCTTGCCGATGTAGTTATTGCCACATCAAAAATTCGCCTCTGAGACGACAGCGACATTACTGTTGCAGGAATCAAATATGTGGGTGAAAAGAAGTCTATTGTACGACATAGATCTGGGAGCAAGAGGATTGCAACCAATGTGATGTCTTAAAAAACTAAGACATTCACTTTTGATGGTTTGACCAATCTATATGGGATATAAGGTTAAAAGCGTCTATTAAGGAGTTCCGTGTAAAGTTTGAATGGTGCTAGTTTGAATTGCCTACATGGAATGACCCTACATAGAAGACAATAAAGTGGGTCGTTTGAAAAATTAAAGAAAAAAAATGCACGGATACGAAACTGCATAAATTTCGTAGCAATTCATTTTTGTAGAGAAAATGCCATCATAATTACCAACGTAAAAGCACAGAACTCAGTATTCAACATATAGTGAGTCTATAACTAATTGGCTTTCTTCCCCTCCTCATGCCCTTTGGGCTCTACTTTGTAGTGATGCCCCCGATTTGGGCTCTGCTGGCTAAGCCATGTATATGATAAAAATAAAACTCATTTATGACAAAAAAAAAAAAACAAAGAGCTAAGTCGAATGATGTTTTCTCGGTTAATTGGTGATTGTGCAACATATGGAAGCCCTTCTCTATTCAAAACCAACCCAATATAATACAAAAGGGGTATACAACCATGCTTTACAGTTGCACCGCCACCAATAGACTTTACTAGCTAATATGCGAAAATGCATTTGGCGTGCCCACTTTTTATCCACTTTCTCAAGAACCGTAAACAAAATGGTAATAAGTTTCAATTAACCTAATGAAATGAGAAGAAAATTGAAATTTCTTGGAAAAAAAAAAACCCATCATCCTTTACTAAGTCCAAACCATTATTAGACCACTATTACGGGGAGACATCATAATGTGCGTCTTGAAATCATTATGCTAAACAAATTGTAGAAAAGAAAGAGGTCAACCGAAATAAGTCCGGAGAAATTTCAACGAAAAGAATGCTCAAAATCTACCCAAAAAAATCAAATGCATTCTCTATCCCAACAGGGTCAAAGAAATAAGTAAGTTTAGTAGCTAGAAGTTAATGGGATGATAAACCTTTATTTTACTTGGTGAAAGCAAAACTCTTTAGGATCGAACAAGACCTACTTTTCTTCTCTCCACTCTTCCTTGCAAAATTTCGAAAACTTCAACCAAGAGAATCCCCAGAAGGCAAGAAACTCAGCAATTCCAAAATGCCTCTCTAAAGATCCTCAAAAGCATCAACTTAATTCGACAGTAAACAAGTAATGAATAAATATCCACTTTTCTAAGACGTAACAAAAAATAGATAAAAGAAAAAAAAAACAGCATCAGATTTTATTGATCTGAACCCATCACAAGGAAAATGACCACGTTACTCAACATTACCAACATTTTGAATTTAATCAAATTTATCTAGCACCCACCATAAAAAAAAACGATGCAAAAACCATCTCAAATATAATAGAAAAAGAAAGTGGGAGGAGAGAGAAAGAGAGAAGGATGGAGATGAAGGAATGTGGGACCCGCAAAAGGACACTGAGAGAATGCAGAGATGCCGAATGGCGAAACTTACCGACAACGAGTGAAATGATCACGACACTTTGTTAAGAGTATCTTAGCTTAAACTAAGAGTGAAAAAAGTGCGCCATCTTTTTTGTTTTGGTCAAAAAGAACAAGTCGTGATTGGAACGGTTGAACCCCAAAAGTGTGATCGAATCCCATCACGAAACAACACAGAAAAGAAGGGAAAGAATGAACCATTAATAAAAATCAAAATATCTCCTCCTTTTTTCAATTTTCCTTTTGCGTCTGGAAAAAATTTCTGCCATGTGCACCTATTTTTCATTTTTTTAGTTTCCGAATTTCTTTGGCATCCTTGTGTGGAGGGAGAGGATGTGAATGGAGTCACTCCTTCTAATTTTCCTTTTTAAGACTATTTATGAACATATTTAATTATTCAATCTTTTAAACCCAAATTTGGTTATAAATCTACAAAATTTCAATAATAGTCGGATTTTAATTTTATTTATTCCCGGAATGCCTTCACCTAGGTGAGGTCGAACCTCGCCGGATCAAGTGAGGGCAACCCTCGCTAGCCTTGATCAAAGGCTGGTGAGGGCGTTCTGACCATTTCTGAGATGCGGCAACCGATGAAGGGAAATGGGGGAAAAAAAGAGAAAGGAAAAAAAAAGAAAAAAAAAAGAGAAAAGACTAAAACCACTAGTTTTTGGAATCGATTTCACAAAGCCTAAAAGCTCTAGTTTTTCTTTCAACTTCTTTTTCTCTATCTCTTTTTTTTTCCTTATTCTCTCCAACATCACTCAGATTTCACAACTTCTTCTCTCTTGCTAGCAACTCACCCTTATCCTTGCTCACTCGTGATTCCTCGTCACTAGTTTGAGCTTTGCAACCCTTGCTCATTCCTAACTCGCCCTCGTTCATATTTTACTTTGAACCATTTTATTGCGCATATTATTTTGCTATACAAAAATGAAGTGAAAAAAGGAACCAAAAAAAATAGGTCCTCGGGTAGACTAAAGAACCGGACCGGAATAACATGATAGGATTTAGGGTCGATTTTAGGGCAAACATGATAGGTTCCAAATTCCAAAATATGGGAATCAGTCTAACAGGATAAGTTTCGGATTTCAGTTCTAAAATCTACCCACCTTAAAATCAATTACCCCTAGTTGATATCTTTTTTTTTTGGTAAGTTAAGTATTGTATAAACTTTTCACAACCATGCTTGCAGGGATGGTAACCGAACACAAAAACCCCGCACATATAGCGATACCTTTATGTGTTCCAACAGGTGCAAAGGTGTTACGGCTAGGCGAGGTATGAAAGCAGTACAATAAGGCTTAAACATCATCCAACTAACTATAGAAGTTACATACAAGGACGCAAAAGCAAGTTATGCGAATATGGACGGTGAAATGCCCCAATTAGTTTGGATCTTCCTGTTGCGACGAGTGTCTTGAATAGGATGCATGGATAACCATCTGTCCTGAACAACCTTTACAAGGTGATTGCGCATGACTGGTAAAAATAGGGGTTTGTTCCTAAAAAAGGATATGATTCCATTCGGACCAAATAATATGACATAAGGTGCCAAGAGAGAACCGAGCAATCCGATGTTGGAAGTTGTCACCATAGTTGATATCTTTTTTAAACCTTCATATTCCAAGGAGGAGGAATAATGCACTATTTTTTTTAAGTTGCACGTAAAGATGGCTCCACATTGTCCCAAAGGCAAGAATCTTGAAAGTGTTCGGTCAATCTTGAATTCGAGTGGAAAATATACAAAAGGCCAAGAATAAGTTGATCACAAAGCTTCTCGACTGGGGCGCAACAGACACACACATATGTGCGCGGGCCACACACATGGATCGTGAAAGATATCTCTAAGTCATCTAAATTGTCTCTACCATCTTGAGTAATAAGATGCTAATTACTCAAAAACTGCAAAATGCACCACTACTACTTCGGCCTCCCCGTAGATTCAACAGCTTGGACCGTCCACCGAACCCAGATCTTCCTTCTCAGCCGTCCGATTGACTCACGCTAACCCACGTGGGCTCCGATCTATTTGGGGAGCCCAAAATGGCCATCATCTCATTGGTCCAGCCCAACCATTCGGCCCGTCTGCGTGAAATTACGAAATTAATCACCGCATTATCTCTAACATTCAATCACCTTAATTCAAGAAAGAATTGATTTCCCGATCCTTTGTAAACCCCGCGCTTCCCCATGCTTATGACCCCCATCAAGTCCATCTAAACGAAGCAAGAACACGCACTAAAAGCACGCTTTCCTAGCCAAAAGGACCAGACCAACTGCGCTCAGGCAGTGCATGTCACGCGCAGGGAGAGGAGCAAATTGATACAAATAGTTCATGAACTTAATTCAGTGTATTACGTGATTTTTAAAATTTTAATTTATTTAATATAATTTTCTAAATTTTAATCTAACTGGCAATGTAGTCCCTGATCTTCTAACGTGCAAGCTCGATCATTACCTCTAAAGAGAAAGAGAAAAGCGTGACCAATCGAGCTGACTCACCTCCGGTTCCACTGGCTTCTGTCTCGTTCACTCCCAAGTCATTCTCACTCTCTCGAGCTGCACTGCTTCTCGTCTTATAGTCTCTCTCTGCATTGAAGATCGCAATCATTTTATGATCTTCTAGTCAAGTTTTCGGTTGCTCTATCTCCCTCGCTCTTACTCAAAACCACTTCAAGTTACTTCAAATCCGTCCTCAAGCGCAGGCATGGAGCTCAAGACTCTGGAGATAACTGTGATATCATTCATGGGCCGCGAGGCCGCCAATTTCTACCTCGTTGGTCCTCCCTCCGGAAATAATAGCAACGAGAAGCAGTGCACCCCCATCATCAAGGACGGCAGCATGAACCATACCGCCAACTCACCGGCCTTAGCCTATCCCCGGTCGCTAAACCGGCGACTAGGGAAAAAAATAGGGGAAAAAACAAGAAAGAGAAAAAATATAAAAAATTCGAAAAATAAAAAAATTTATTAAAATATTGCCACGTCAGCCGGCTGGTCAAAAGTGGCCGAATAAACTGAATTGACACAATTGCAAAAGGTTTAGGACTTTTTTGATAATTTTCCCATTATTTAAGTGATACGAACTTTATGATCCGATTCAATGCCATACCTATTAAACAAACAATGGAACAAAAAGAGCCAAAATGAAGGTTAGATCCCAATTTTAGTCCCCGAAACAGATCCAATTCATTTCACTTAAAGAATGTTAGGGAGAATCAGGCAACAATTCACCAAGAACTAACCTAATCCATGATCAATTTCTTCCCTAAAACTAAACCAATCAAAATCAACTTAATCTCAGCAACAACTAGCTATCAATCTCAAAATAAGAAAATATAATGCTGAAATGTTAAAGACATAAGGCAGCAACAACACTAGGATTTTTTTGTGGAAAACCCAATGATCGCTAAAAATACCTCACTAATCACTAATAATAGTAGGATATACAAAAGTTCTTCTTTAACTGCAATATTACTGGAATATTTCATCACCACGAAGAAGCATGATCAACACACATAGAGCAAGAAACCCTAACCGAGATTGGAGAAAATGAGATACAATTTGAAGAAGGTTTTCAACGAAAGAAACCGATCAACTCATAGTTCTCAATCTCACAAACAACATACTAAAATTTGAGCTAATTCCGACAACGTTTGGTCGTTGAATCTTTGCCAGAAGCTGTTGCCCTCTTTATCTTCTTGTTGTGCATTCCTCTTGGTGAATGCTCTCTCTTTCCCCGCTCTTCTTCTCCACGAACAGCCCCTTCTTATTGAATTTTTTTTTAAAATTTATGTGACAAGTGTATCAATTTTGAGTTTTTTATGGTCAAAAAATTAGTTTAGAGTAAATTTAATACAAGTATACCAATTCAGGATTTTTCGTAATACTAACCTACAAAAAAGGGGAAATTAAATGGTACGAAGTGTTGCCATTGGGGGCAAGCAAAAGGAACCAAACTGGGAGCCGCTCGAACCGGCTAGTTCTGGGTGGTTCCCGGTTCCTAAAAATTGGAAGCTGTAGGTATCGGTCTAATTCCCAATTCCGTGTGTGAAATCACACTCCCGGATCACTCGGAATATATATATAAATTTTTATTATTACAAATGAGAACCCTAATTACAAAAATTACCCAATTATTCTACTGATTATTCCGACGTTCTCTCCTCTTTCCTCTCTCTCTCTCTCTCTCTCTCTCTCTCTCTCTCTCTCTCTCTCTCTCTCTTGCCTTTGCCCTAACCTTGCTTGTTTGCTCCTTTTGTGCGATTAGGCGGTCACTCTCTCTCTCGCTCGCTCGACTTGCGACCTCTCTCACTCGCAGCCTCGACGCTCGTCGCTCACCCTCAGACCTTAGTCGCACTCACTTCTCAGCCTCTCGACGGTTTTTCAGGTACCCATTTGCCTCACGCCTCACGCAGCCTCGACCTCTTTTTGTCTCCCGATTCTTGTTCATCTTGCGCGCAGAAGCCGATCTACTGTTGAGCCTTTTAATGGGACCTAGCAAACAAGAGAGCGTGGCGTGTTCGTATCATTTCAGTTTCTGCATGTGGAGAGATTCGGTGCGTGGAATGGTTTTCTCGATGGCTTTGTGCTGCGGTTTATGAAATATTGCTCATGGTTGTTTGCTGTTTCGCTGTCGTTATTAAGCTTACCGTGGCGTGGATTTCGCTTCTATTGAGACCCCTGGTCTTTGTTAGCGATCAACATTTAAATGTTGCTCCTGTTGCGCTGTGAACACTTTGATGTTAAAAAAAGCTCTAAAAATTGCATGCACAGGACAACCAACTCGGGACACGGCCAGTTCCAGAGACCCACCTGAGAACCAGATCGGACCGGTTCCTAAGTGGTTCCAAGGAAATAGTGGGCGGTTTATGGTTCCCAATTTGTGGGACCAGCTTTTCATTGGTGGTTCCCGCAACCAGGAACCGATCACCCCAATTACCATCTATCAGCAACAACCTTATGGATGCGAATCCTGTACCCACTGTCGTAGAGAGACTAGAGCAATAATTTTTCATAGCTTTCTGGGAATTATTGTCTGAAACTATTTAGATCTATTTCCATCTTATCCAAAGGTTAGAACGCGTATCTTTCTTTTCTGAATTTTGAAGATGAGCCAGAAGGTTTTTTGGGTTTAGTCTCTGTGCTGATCAAGTCCTATTGTTTTGCCTATCTAAACGCTTCATCATCGTCAGCTGCCGAAGGCAAAAGCTTGAATAATCCTCCTCCATACATGGGCAGAATCGATCTCTCTGCCAACCGAAATCACCTACCGAAACGACCACAGCCACATCTTTCTTCTGATCGAGATGAAACCCGAAACCCAGTGGATTACATCAGCCAATTGCCCGACAATGTAATCCTTCATATCTTCTCCTTCTTCACCACAAAAGAATCCATCAAAACCGGTGTCTTGTCCAAGCGATGGCATTCCACTTGACCTCTAATCAATATATTAATCTCTCTCTACCCGCCGGCAGTAGAGAGTAGGCTGGCCAGCGGAGAGGCTCGGGGCAGTCTGCTTGGGCCGGGCATGTGGCCCGCCCTCCCCTCGGTGCCGCTCGCTAGGGCTTCCGCTCCTTCCTCGTTGAGGTCGTCGCCGGATTCCCCCCACATTGATCACTTTGTTGGGAGAACAATAACAATCAGAGCAATATCGGATTAGCGTAGCGAAATAAAATAATCTCCCCTTTTATGCAAATCTAATAGGAAACGACTGAATTGAGGAATATAAATACCAAACACGTAAACACAAGGCAATTTTTATTGGAAAACCTCCTCGGTATCAAGTAGATCAAAAACCACGGGACCGGAGTCCACCCAAAAATCTTCACCATTAGCAAAACTGGGTGAACAAAGTTCTTCTCTAATAAATACTAGAAGTACATAGCAGCAAAGACATCAACAACTTCATACTTGGCAATAGACATGAACTTAACGAGAGATAAAAGAATAAATCTCACCAAAAAGCGCACTTTTGGTGCAACACACGAAAACCTGATGTAGGGAGTTTCAACTGAAAATCAATCCGTTTAGATTCGAGAAGAATGCGGCACGAACACGCTGACAAAATTTCAGCTCAATCGGACCATGAATCGACCTCCGACATTAGTATCAGATATATCTTCAAACCTAAATTTTCTGCTCACTCTTTCTCTCTTGTTACTATGTCTCTAAAAAAAGTTCTTTTTGCGTCTACGAAAATAATAATAGTGAGAAACCCTATTTCTTTATATGAATAAACTTATGGGCTCAAGTCTTGGGCTTGCAATACATTAGGCTTCCTCCACATAGGAGTGAACCCAACCAACAAATCTCCTCCCCACGATGATGTAGAGAGATTCACCATCCCTGCTATAAATCTGCAATATTCAAGTTTCTCCCTTGATAGAGTCTTCGTCGTCATATCGGAACCATTATGATCCGTATGAATTTTCTCAAGTTCCAACAACTTCTCATCTGGAGCATCCCTTATCGAATGATATCTAGCATCAATGTGTTTCAATTCTAGAATGAAAAAACGAATTCTTACCAAGATTAATCGCACTTTGGTTGTCCCAAAATAACTCATATCTCTTTTGCTTGAACCCAAGTTCTTCCAAGAACTTTTTGAGCTATAGCAACTCTTTACTAGCTTCAGTCGCCGCAATAAATTCAGCTTCTATTATAGAAAGTGCAACACACTTCTGCAACATTGACTTACATGACACAGCCCCACCTGCAAAGGAAATCAAATAACCAAAAGTAGATTTACGAGTATCAATATTTCCAGCCAAATCGGAATCTGTGTATCCAACTAACTCAAGTTTCCTTGTCTCGAAACTGAGTTTTTGGAAGTTCCTCAGAGATACCTCATGATCCACTTCACTGCATTGCAATGCTTTCTACCTAGATTTGATAAGTAACGACTAACAATGCCAACTGCATGCGCCAAGTCTGGCCGTGTATATACTATCGCATACATTAAGCTTCCCATAGCCGAGGCATATGGAACACTTTCCATTTCTTTCTTCTCTTTATCAGTCGTGGGGCTTTGCTTTGTATTCAACTTAAAGTGGGCAACAAGAGGAGTGCTAACCACTTTAGCCTTGTCCATGTGAAATTTCTAAAGAATCTTCTCAATGTACTTCTCTTGCGACAAGAACAACTTCTTAGCCTTTCTGTCTCAATTAATTTTAATGCAAAGAATCTGCTTCGACGAGCCCAAGTCTTTCATGGCAAAAGACTTGCTCAATTGTTTCTTCAACAACTCAATTCATGAAGCATTCTCGCCGACAATTAACATATCATCAACATAAAACAAGAGAATAACAAAGTCATTATCAGAAAATTTTTAGACAAACACACAGTTATCCGAGGAAGTCTTCTTATAGCCCTACTCTATCATAACTGAGGTAAACTTTTTATACCACTGTCTCAATGCTTGCTTTAGGTCACAGACTCTTCTTTAGTTTGCACACATAATCCACTTTTCCTTTCTTTGAAACCTTCTGGTTGTTCCATTTATATCTCTTCCTCCAAGTCACCATGTCAGGAGGCCATTTTGACATCCATCTGCTCAACTTCCAAGTCTATGCTAGCTACCAAGCCTAGAACTACACGAATAGAAGACATTTTTACCACCGGAGAAAATATATCATCAAAGTCAATACTTTTTCTCGACCGAATCCCTTAACAACCAATCTAGCTTTGTATCGTGATTGTAAAGTATGTTCATCTTGTTTCAACTTGTATACCCACTTATTCTTCAAAGCTCTTTTACCTTTAGGCAACTTCACTAGCTCCAAAGTATGATTATCATAAAGTGACTGCATTTCATCTTACATTGCAACAAACCATTTGCTTTTGCGCTCATCTTGTATTGCTTTTGCATAGCACTCTGGTTCACCTGCATCAATCAATAATACATACTCATCTACAGAATATTTGGTGGAAGGTCGTCAATCTCTGATAGATCTTCGATTTGGAATATCTTGTGGAGCATCTAATGGAGTCTCTGGTTCAGAAACAGTATTATCTGTCTCAACATATCCAGGAATATGTGCATTATCTAGAATATCTACTTCCTGCTGCTCCTCATCAACTTGTGTAGGAATATGTGTATGAGGAATTGGATCCAAGTCAATCAAGTCATCACTAACTTGTGGCACTGAAACCATTTATGATTTCTCAGTATCCTATATTGTTTGATCTTCCATAAACACAACATTTCTGCTTCTTATAATTTTCTTCTCAACTGGATCATAGAACTTATAGCCAAACAAATCCTGTCCATAGCCAATGAATATGCATTGTCGTGTTTTTACATCAAGTTTAGACCTCTCATCTTTGGGAATATGCACAAATGCCTTGCACCCAAAGACACGCAAATAATCATAAGAAACATCTTTGTCTGTCTAAACTCTATTAGAAACTTCAAACTCTAAAGGAACACATGGAGTAAGATTTAATAAATGTGCAACTATACTCAAAGCCTCACTCCAAAAGGATCTCGGTAGCTTTGCTTGTGAAAGTAAACATCTTACCCTTTTAACCAATGTCATGTTCATCCTCTCACCTAAGCCATTTCACCAAGGTGTCTTGGGAGGTGTCTTTTGATGTCAGATACCCTGTTGCTTGCAATATTCATCAAAAGGTACAGTATACTATCCTTCGTTATCAGTTCTAATATATTTCAACTTTTTTCTAGTCTGTCTCTCAACTAAAGCCTAAAACTGCTTAAAAGAATTTAATACTTGATCTTTAGTTTTCAAGGTATAAACCCAAATTTTCCTTAAATAGTTGTCTATGAAAGTAACAAAATAAAGAGAGCTACCAAGTGATTTTATCTTCATAGGACTGCAAACATCAGAATGCACTAAATCAAGAATGCCTAACTTTCTTAAAGGAGGGAAGCTTTTGAATGCAACTATATTCTGCTTTCCTGCTAAACAATGAGCATATTTCTTCAGTGCTGAACTTTTCATTCCTAAAAGGAGCTTCTTCTTGGTCAATATTAACAAGCCCTTCTCACTAATATGAGTGAGCCTCTTTTGCCATAACTCAACTATTTCTCCGTTGTCTATTACATTAATTTTGTTTGTAAACAACTTTGCCTGCATAATGTACAACGAAGAACATTTTTTACCTCTAGTCACAACCATAGAACCTTTAGTGAGCTTCCATCGTCCATCACTGAACGTGTTACAATGCCCTTTATCATCCAACTTACCTGTGGAAATCAAATTCAAACAAATATCATGTATATGCTTAACATTATTCAATATTAACCTCGTGCCATTGCTAGTCTCTAGGCACACATCACCAATGCCTACAACTTCAGCAAGTCCATTGTTTCCCATCTTTACAAATCCAAAGTCACCTAACCTATAAGATGTAAAGAAATCCCAACGAGATATAGCATGAATAGATGCATCACTATCAATTATCCAACTGGTCTCATGACATACAAAATTCACTGCATCACCATCAAAGACAATGAGAAAGTCTTCCGCAACTGCAGCAACACGATTGTCATCGCTGTCATTATCACTTTTCTTCTCTTTACTTTTCTCTTTCTATTTCTCTCTTTTCATCTGACGACAAAACCTCTTAATATGTCCCTTCTGATGGCAATAATGACACTCAACATTTGCAAATTTATTATATTTGCCTTTGCTTTTATCTCTGCTCTTATCTCTATTTCTCAAACCTCGAGTCCCACTTCTTCCCCCTTTTCTCAACAACCAAGGCGTCAGAATGTGAAGAGGGGGATCCCTATGTCTTTCTTCTCATCTCCTCATTTAAAACACACTCTTGGCCAAATCCATGGTAATCATACCATTCGAGGTTGAATTAGACAAAGACGTTCAAAACGTCTCCCATGAGTCCGGCAAAGTACCAAGTAACCATAACGCTTGTATTTCATCATCAAATTTGATACTCATTGCAGCCAACTGATTTATAATTCCTTGAAAAGAATTTAAATGATCGGTCAAATGAGTACCATCTTGATATCTTAGAGCCATCATCCTTTTTATCATAAATAACTTGTTATTCCCAATCTTTCGAGCATTCAATTGTTCGAGCTTATTCTACAAACTGCGTGCATACGTTTCCTCAATGATATGATTCAAAACATTATCATCCACCCACTGTCTAATGTAACCACACACTTAACGATGAAATATAGGCCATTCAACATCAATTTTATTCTCGAGTTTCTCATCAACAAATATGGGTAAATAATAATCCTTCACATACAAAAGGTCTTCCATCTTTCCTTTCCACACGTGATAATTCGAACCATTCTACTTGTATTCGTTTCTATCGTTTAACACAAGGCAGAAAAATCCAGCAATAACCAAAGCTTTGATACCACTTTGTTAGGAGAACAATAACAATCAGAGCAATATCGGATTAGCACGGCGAAATAAAATAATCTCCCCTCTTATTCAAATCTAATAGGAAATGACTAAATCGAGGAATATAAATACCAAGCAGGTAAACACAAGGCGATTTTTACTGGAAAACCTCCTGAGTGTGAGTAGATCAAAAACCTTGGGACCGGAGTCCACCCAAAAGTCTTCACTATCAACAAAACCGGGTGAACAAAGCTCTTCTCTAGTAAATACTAGAGGTACATAGCAGCAAAGACATCAAGAACATCATTCTTGGCAATAAACATGAACTTCACAAGAGATAAAAGGATAAATCTCATCAAAAAACGTACTTTTGGTGCAACCCATGAAAACCTGATGTAGGGAGCTTCAACTAAAAATCAAACCGTTCAGATTCAAGAAGAATGCAGCACAAACATGCTGACAAAATTTTAGCTCAATCAGACCACAAATCGACGTCCGACGTCAACATCAGATATATCCTCAAACTCATATTTTCTGCTCTCTCTTTCTCTTGTTACTATGTCTCTAAAAAAAGTTCTTTTTGCGGCTATGAAAATAATAATAGTGAGAAACCCTATTTGTCCATATGAATAGACAAATGGGTTCAAATCTTGGGCTTGCAACACATTGGGCTTCCTCCACATGGGAGTAAACCCAGCCAACAAAGGTGCTGTTATCCTGCACCACAATTAACGTAAAAGATTCCTCTATGATGCTCCTTTCCATGCCTCGATGCAATCAAGCATTGATAGGTGGCTCCACTTTGTTGTCCGGCACGACCTCGAAGAGGTGTCCATGACCCTACATAGCTGGCGCTTCGACATTTATGCATTGCCGCAATTCTTGTTTCTCTGCACTACGCTAGCAAGTTTTCATGTGTCCCGTTTCTGCTTTTCCATGAATGGTGCTGTGTACCGGTCTTCACTGAAGAGATTGCACATTGAACATGCGGAGTTGAGGGAAGATGTTATGATGAGAGTTTTGACTGGCAGTCTTGTTATAGAGTTCCTTCAGTTGAAATGTTGCTGGGGCTTCATGCACAGGATGGTTGAATCAAGAGGTTTGAGAGAATTGGTAATTGATTCTCATGAATCTCGTCGAGCTCAAGATTAGATATTGAGAATTTCGGCTCCTCATCTTCTCAAATTGCGCCTATAGGGCAATTTTTGGGGGGGAGAATTCAAACGAGACGGAGTATCTTCCTTAGTTGAGGCCGAGTTAAATTTCAACATGGAAATTTTCACAATCGATCAGTTCAAGGCTCATGGCGATCTTGTCAAGGGGCTTCCCCAGAGACTGCATCACGTCACGAAATTGGTGATGGGGAGCCTGCACCTTTAGATGCGAGCTAGTTTTGGTTCAAGTAGCAGACGGACATTACATATTGTGCCATTTGCTTAGGATTGATTGGGGTATTGTTTGTTGGCTTGATGATTCCATAGTTCGTTGTGTTTATGTAATAGGACTTATACACATCTTAACCTGATATTGCCCATCATCGATCCAGCAATACATTGAAACTTTGATAAGACTAGCATCTGCTGGTTGTTTGCTCATTTGTTTGGTCTGTCTGCTGTTGCGAGAGATTGGTGGAACTGCAAGCATGTCTTATGTATGATCTTTTTAATGCTTGAAGAAGTAAAAGCAATTAGTTTTCTGCTTAACCACGACTAACATGCTTAGGTGCTGTCGTTAATGGAGCCGAAAGAAGTGTTTCTTCCATCCTTAGAATGTCGGCATTTGAAGTTCCTCGTCACAGCAGACCATGAGGGAGTTCCTGGTATAGCAAAAATACTCGAAAAGTTCGCTGCACTTGGAGAAGTTATTCTTACAAATGACTTGCACACCTAGTGCTGTGGTACAAAACTGCTAGAACCCTCCCAGCTCACTTTTAAAACCAGATTTGCATGAACATACAATGATTGTGAATTTCAGCCTTAGGCTGCATATAAACCTGTTATTTCTTTTCTTCTCGTGATTGAAAATCGTCTTTGTACCTCTTTCATTTTAATTGACATTCTGTATTCTCCATTGACTTATATTTCTCTTAACGTAGCAACCGCTATTTTATCCTGTCAAACCTCGATATGTTTTTCTCATCTAGATCCAATTTTAGCGCTCATCGTTTGTCATGATGTTCTATATCTGCAGACGCCGTTCACTGCAGAGAATGTAGCCCGTTGCGACTTTGATGCAGAAGAATTTTGGAATTCTGCAAAGTGGAGGATCTGCCTGTGCTTGACGCATCTCAAGCATGTCGAGATTGTTGATCCCGGAGCTGATTTGTTGGTGTGGGAACCTGTTCTTCCCATGCTCAAGTTTCTCCTCCAGAATGCACCCTGTTTGGACGAAATAGTGATCAACAGTGCCAATTCCAAGTCGTCCAAGGTGATTGATCCATGGAGTCTGCTTGAAGTGGCCCGGACAATTCTGTCGCACCCAAAGTGTTCTCCGACCGTGAAGGTCATTCTTAAGTATCCTTCGCAAGGATGTCCTTCTAAACGTGCGCGTAAATCCTGATTTTTCATCAGCCTTGATGATGGTTTTTCCTCCATTTTGTATTAGCCTAACATTTACAGTAGTTCTGATAGAATGCACTTAGGGTGCGCATGAGAACCATTCGCACACAGGAACTAATTACCGAGCAGAGATGATTTTTTTTTATTCGCGCTGTGGGAAAAAATTTTCGAGTATTTTAAGGTATTTGGAATCATGTCCAAAATTTCTATTCCCGAAATAGAAAAGAACATAAATGCGTTTGGTAACTACACAAAATTTCTTTTTATTAACAATATTTTAATAATATTTTGAATTGTTTAATTTAATATTTAAATTAAATTAAATATAAAATTAATATTTTATTAAAAATTAATTTAATATTTTATTTAAATATTAAATATTTTATTAAAAATTAATTTAAATATTACTTTATTTAATATTTAATATTAATATTTAAATTAATTTAAATATTAAATATTTTTTATTAAAATTTAATTTAAATATTAAATATTAAATTAATATTCAATAAAATATAAATATAAATATAAATATTAATATTTAATATTTAATATTTTTATTAAATATTTTGTGGCCGGTCGCCGGTGGCCGGCGATTGGCCACAACTTTGTTGCAGCAACACAAAAAGAAGAAAAGAAAAAAAACTGATTCTTAAAATTGTGTCGAGAAACAAGAAGCGATTTTTTTTTACTTTTTATTTCTCTTTCAAAACTGTTTCTCGACATAAATTTTAGCAAAAATGTGCTCAGGAACAAAAAGTTTACTAAACGCATTTCTGTTCCCAAACTATTTTTGAGAACAAAAGAATAGAAATTTTCACTGTTTAGCACTTTACCAAACGGGCCCTTAAGGTACGACGGCCTGGCGCTAATATTTGAAACATCATCCCTTTGTGTTTGTTCAACTGGGCTTTTGGCTCAGCTTAATATAATTTCATGAAGTTACAATGTGTCTCCGTCTTGGAAAGCACGGTTGCTTACCTGAGTGAATAAAACAGGTTCACAAGCACTCTCTCTTGTCTTGAACCAACAGCCCGAAAGTTGAACTAACGATGAATGACAGGCGGGCACTTTGACTTTTGATTAATTAATATTCTTTGTAATGATGTCCGCTTTTCTTTAATCGAAAGGAGGTCAAATTAGGCTTAGTGTTCATCACATTGCACTGCCTCAGTCCTCGACCACCTCCTTCACCGACTCCACACCATACACGCCACCATCAACCACCTCATGCGCCTCCAGCCCCCCTCCCCACGCTCCACCCCCACCACCATAAACTCCACCAGCGCCAACCCCTCAGATCTGCTCCTCCACTCCCAGCTTGGAGGCGAAGGATCTAGCCTCATATTTTGCTCCACACAAGATAGATTCCTTTGATGACTTGGGAAGAATTTGCTCTGGCCCTAGCCTGCCATGGAAGGATCTAGCTCAGATTTTGTGTGGAGGAGCATAGGAGGTGAAAGATCTAGCAAATGCTGGAGGATGGTTGGGATTTTTGTGGTAGCGTTGAATGAGGTGAACCAGAGGAAAGGTCGGAACGAAGGAAGGAGGAGGAGGGACCAACCAAAAAAAAAACAGAATACCGAAAATCGAGAACCCGAATCAAACCGAACCATGTTTCGGCTTGGGTTCTTCACGGTTTGGGTCACAATGACCATGTATCTTTCATGTTCGGTTTGGTTCGGTATCAGTGGAAACCCGCACCTTTGACACCCTTAGCTCGTCGCCCACATGCCACCCCACCCCCCCCCCCCCACATCCGACCGTGCTCCGTAGTTGCATAACCTTCAATTAAGGCTAGCAATTTTCAAACTGATCCATTTACACGATACCAAAGTAAGCATGTTTTGTTGAGGTTTAATCAATTTCATGCCATGAATGGGACGACCCGTTTAGATTCAAATAATAAACATGTTGTTCACGGATTGAACCTTTCAACGCTCTTATCACATTCTTAGACACCTTTAATTAAACAAATTATCATTTATCTGGATCAACATGACATGCTTAGATACGTTTAGACAGGTCAACATACGCTCAAGCACATTTTTGCACATTTATACGAGAATTGATTTCTTAAACGTGTTATGCAAGGTTGGGGGCCTTCAATTTGTTTGTGTGTGTGAGAGAGAGTAATGCTGGCAACAAAAACAGATGGTGCGGATTGTATAAGGAAGAAGAAGGGGAAAGACGGGAAAAAATAAAAAGCAAAGGGAAGCTGACATACTTTTGGTTCTCCGCTCGTGCACTAATCACCTCTACATATTACTTTATAAATCAAATTTACAAATCAGTCTTTGAGCTAACATTATTCATAAAGATCTATGGTAATTTTCACATTTTAATATCTCCACATAACATGAAAGAAAGGGAGGATCGAACATCTCATGGTAAAGTGGATTATACTTTTAGTCAAAGATAAGTTCGTTATTACGAAAGTAGAGTATTGCCATAATCGAGAAGGCGAAAGAAGAACACACAACGAATTTCTATAATTTGGTCATTGCAGCTTGAAACTTGCTCATCCATTTTGAATTTTTCAAGCATGCTATGTAGGTCTTTGGTAGCATAGTTTTTTCTAAATCAATCATCGCATAATAGCAAAGGCATGGCGTCGACTGATAGTCAACAAAACAATGGCACGACGTGGAGTGATATTCGGCGTACTTCTTAATCGAGCAACTAAAGCCCTAAATCAGCCCATAATCCTCAAATCCCCAAATCAATCCCTCCCACTGGAGCCCTATTCTCCCTGAGAAACCTCAATTCCAGTCTTGGCAGCAAAATTCCGAGCCAAGACGAAGATGAACTTGAAATTTTGCAGCGGAAATGACAATGGGTGGTCATGTTAGGTTCACAAAGAATTGGTCAAAAGTATAACTTTGATTGTGGTCCCCTCAAGAAGGTGTTATTTTTTTATAATCTATTTGTATCGTTTGCATTGGTTTCTTCGCACGTGACGCATTAATGGTTTCTCAATAAAAGATATTCTCACTTGCCTTTCCATATAAAGGCTAAGATGTGTAACAAATCGGCATTGGTCTCCATATTCAATGGTGGGAGTTTTGTCCATCCCAATTGGGGGGATGTGTGTCTATAAATCCAATGAAAAAGAGGCACTTGATCAGATTGGTGATACTACTACTACACGTATGCCGTGTATGAGATGTTACACAGAGAATTTTCTCCTACAGTCCAGTCGGGTCGGGTCGGGGCACCACCACGCACCGGTATCCATTTCCGCGTCTTTCGCTCTTGGCTCATGGCACCAGCCAGGTGTCGACTTCCAGTTTAAAGGACGGTGCAAGGGACACGTGGCGAAATGGGTGGCGTCCTTGGAGTCCCTTTTTTCGACCTTTTTTTTCCAGTTATGTTAGTTGATCCGAGGGAGGGGCCCATCTTTTACTTTATCCAAAGGAACTGTACACGCTAATGGTAGCTGAGAAATCAATAGATTGGTGACTAAATTGTCTTCTTCGAGAACTTGTTGACCCACGAAACGAGATATTTTGAAGTTTTTTCAAAGATGATGATCTTTGAACATTACAAAAGAAGATAATATTTTTATTAACTTTCAACCAAAAATCCAGAATTGATTTGCCGTTATATAAAGTGACTGTTGGGCTATTATTATTCGTTTAAAGAAGGGCATCCCTTTCATTAAGATCGAGTAAACCAAGACACGAATTTGATTTTTATAAATTGATTTTGAAATAACATGACAGACCATAAACGATATTTAAACCAGTGAATAATGTATCGAAACATGAATTAAATATGCATATGTTTCTTTCTAAACCAAACTTACAAATGAGTCTTTTGGCTAACATTTTGTTTAAAGATATTAAGTAATTTTTCACATTTTGATATTCTTCGAATTGGATGAAAATAGAGGGAGGGCTAAACATCTCGTGGTATAACGGATTATACTTTTAGTCAAAGATAAGTTTGTCATTTTAGAGGAGCCAGAGTATTAGTATGTTCAAATAGATAAAAACAAGCACACAATGACTTTCTATAATTTTATCATCGCAAGAGTGCAAGTGCACCTCGTATCTTACCGCCAACTCCCCCCCTTCCTTAGTGATTTTTTATTTAGTCATTTTCCAAAATCTTCCTTCTTCTTTTTGCACAGTTACTTTCTATCAACTGTTTGGCGATCGGGTTTACTCTTCTCCTAGACCATTACATAGTGCCTTGCCTTCGCTCTACCAAAATCAGATGATAGAAAATTTGATGCAATTTGTTTTCGTAGTCCTCCATTATATTCATATAATAGTCCAAGAAAAAGGTATCCATCGAGATTAAAGGAAAATTCTACAACTATAGATATACAACAAAAAGAATACATATTAATTTGAAATTTCGTTTAGCATAGATTTGTACAACACTCAACAAAAGAAAGCCAAAAATAATAATTAACAGAAATCTTTATCTTCAAACCCTAAATGAAGGAAATGAAAGAGAACATAAAACCCTTCCCTTTCAAGGAAAAAATAGATAGAGTTGCTAGTTCCAATTGTAGCTGACTCTATGTAATTGCTCTACGCACTTATGAAAAAAACCTTAATTACACACAACTAGGCTGCGGAGGGGGCGGTCATGAAGCGGAAAGCTCCGGCCTCTGCCAACGCCGCAACTAATTGATCCCATTTCGATTGTTTGGCCTCTTCATCTCTAGCAATAATGTTATTGTAGTCCAAGGACTCCTCGTCGTAAATATCCCACCACTTCTTCACCAGCAGCTTGATGTCGTCCCGGTCCATGTTCTCTTCCTCGCCCGTGTACCGCCATGGCTTCGACCCAGCAGCACAATAATGAACAACCTTCACCTTGTCCAGCTCGACGTTCTCCGGATGACGCCACAGCATCGCAAGCACGAGGTTGTACACATTAGGAATTGGTCTGTAGATGTCCCTGAAGTACATGTTCAGGAAGTCTTGCTCAGCAAATGGAGTCGGAGGTGTGATCTTGAGGGTTTTGAGCAAATCGTGGTACGTGTCGAGGTTTGGCTTGTACACAAACATGCTGGCGTTGAAGTAGAGAGACGGCTTCGGGCCGACGTGGTCGGGCCATTGGACCTTGTCGAGGCACTGTTGGCAGTATCCGATTTCGTACTGAGGGGTGTGACTCCACATCTTCTCGCAGAAGCAGTCCATGACAGCGTAGAAAAGCCGTTCTCGAGGTCGAAGAGGTGGTCGATGTTGTCAAAGACTTGGATGTCTCCATCCAAGTAGATCATCTTGTTGTACTCCACAAACTGCAATTCAATAAGCAAGATCAATAACTGAATATTACCAGGCTCATAATCTAAATCTAAGATACAAATAGATATAATCAAGAAACAAGCATACCTCCCAAATTCGGAGCTTGGAGTAGTTGATGACATAATAACCCATGGCGAACTGGGTCTGGTTCTCCGGCGGATAGACGGGCTCAATCTCCCTCATGATGCAGCCCTGATCCACCAGGACCTTCTGGTGATCCGCCGGCACGTCCGGCAAGAACGCCAACACGAGCAGGTACTTGCTCTTTGCCTTCCTCAGCCCCTTGGCCAGCCCAACCATACCCTTGACATTATCGCCGTTTCAGGCCAAAAACGTCACGTAGGCACAGCTAGGCTGATTCTTCTCGAGCTTCAGTTTCACGACGCCATTGGCGGCGGCATCGGTGGCAGCAATGACAGGAGCCGTATCTTTGGTGGGAAAGGTTTGTGGTTTTCTCTTGAGTGTGGAAATGGAGAATGTGTTTGAGAAGGTTTTGTAATTGCTTGGCTGAGTTTGAGTTGATGGACTTGGCAGGAGGAGGATGCACGGTTTATATAGAGATGGAGAAATAATTTTTTAATTAAGGTGACTAAATCTTGGAGATAATCCGGTGATTACTTTCCTAATTCCTATGATCGGGACATGGGATGGAAGCTGCTTGATTTTGTCTGTCCAATGGGGGTGGAGCTAGACTAAGGGCCCGTTTGGCAACGTGCCAAACAATGAAAATTTCTGTTCTTTTGTTCCCAGAAATAGTTTGAGAACAGAAATGCGTTTGGTAAACTTTTTGTTCCCGGGCACATTTTTGCAAAAAATTGTGTCGAGAAACAGTTTTGGAAGAGAAACAAGAAGTAAAAAAAAGTTGCTTCTTGTTTCTCGGCATAATTTTGAGAATAAGTTTTTTTCTTTTTTTTCTTTTCTTATTTTCGTGTTGTTCTTCATTGGCCGGGGCGATTGCGGTGACGGTGGCGGCGGCCTGACCAGGCTGGCGGGCGTCACGGCCCTCGTCGGCCAGCCGCGAGCCGGATCGCCTTCGCCGGCGAGGGCGAGGGCTGGACCCTCATCGCCTGGGCAAGGCGGCCTCGCCCAGACCTGGCGAGGCCGAGCCTTGCCGTCGCAACCCACGGCGAGGCCGACCTATAGTCGGGAAAACGAACCCAACCCCCCACAAATAGAATAAAGTTGTAGAAGGGGTCACATATAGTCGGGAAAACGAACCCAACCCCCCCAAAAAAAGGCAAAAAAGTGTGTGTGGTGTTATGTGTCAATTTGTCATTCCTTTTGTGCTTCGGTGTAGATCATAGTTATCTTGATTATGTAGCATATGTTTCTCAATTTCTTTTTATCTAGGGGCATGAAAGCGAAAAAAAAACGTGGCTATTTGTAGTTGTGGAACGCCCTATAAATTCAATGAACTGATTAAGTTCAGACCTTTAACATATACAAGTGATTATAACCATAACACTTTGGACGCAGTCGATAGGGTCCGAAAATATAATCTCTGGCCACAACACCTCGACCAATTATGCCAACCTTGATGGTCTTAGAAAATCACTTTAACGTTAGCCTTTCACCAATAAAATTCACGAAAGCACGTGTTTTACGCTAAATGAATAATAACTTAATAATATTAAAGGAGGATGAAAGTTGTGATTCCAAGGTGCGCTATATCTCTACTACACGACTCATGATTCTTTAAATCTATTTGATGATTTTCAAGTCAAATCATCTATTTTATTTAGTTTAAATAAACCATTTTTACTTTGCCAGAAGCTGTTAAGTTTATTTTCCTAAACATGTATTTATTTTATCCACACGCAAAAACGTTCGCTCTTCAATTTGATTGTACAATCATACAAATAAAATACTCGAGTGTATACACTCGCTATACTCAATACGTTTTCACTCGCTCTCGCTCCATGATGCACTCATATAGCTTCTCTTGGCGTCGATGAGGAAACTTGACGGACCAGATGTTGCGGCTCCACGCGGCGAGCTACACGCGACTGGCGCTGGATCCTGCGCTCTGGAGAAGGAAGCTTCCTCTCAATTTTGCACAAGTTTTGGTTAAAAAAAGAGAGGAATTTATAATATAAATTCACTAGTAAATAGTAAAACCCACGGTTTATTGTTTAACTACCACAACAGGGCACCGTCCAGCGCCCAGAATATTCCGCGCATTATTTGTTTTATTTTATTTTATTTTCCCTTTTCCTTTTTCTTTAGCATGCATGAATCATAAAATTACCTATAAGAATCATTCTCAGATCCTAATGCATTTACGATCGAAATGATTCTTTTTTATTCTGTGCTCGGAAACTAATTCTGAACATTTGAAGGTGTTTGGTAACGGCTCAAAATTTTTATTCTTGAAATAGTAAAAGAACATAAATGCGTTTGGTAACAAAGATAAAATTTCTTTTTATTAATAATATTTTAATAACATTTTAAATATTTTAAATATTTCTTTTTTTTTTCTCCTCCTTCTTGGCCATGGCGGTAAAATATTTTTTAATTAATAATACTTTTATTAAAAAAAATTTATGGCCATGGCTGGTAAAAAATTTTCTTATGAATAATTTTTTTATTAATAGTTTTTTTTTAAAAGTATTTTACTAAAAAATATTTCTATTGAAAAATTTTTTTTTTTTTTTGCCATGGCCTGGTCGTCGCTGACCATGGCCGGTAAAATATTTTTTTATAAATATTTTTTTATTAATAATTTTTAATAAAAAATATTTTTATTGAATTTTTTTTTTGCCATGGCCGGTAAAATATTTTTTTATTAATAATATTTTAATAAAAATATTTTTATTGAAAATATTTTTTTTTTTTTTTTGCCATGGCCTGGTCGCTGGCCATGGTCGGTAAAATTTTTTTTATTAATAATATTTTTTTTTTTTTTTTTCTCCATGGCCTGGTCGCTGGCCATGGCCAATAAAATTTTTTTTATTAATAAAATTTTTTATTAAAATATTTTAATCTCGCTAGATACAGCGAGGGTGGCCCTTGTGCCGGACATTGTGTTTATATTAAAACCAAAAAAAAAAAAAAAAAAACTAATTTGCATTTTTGTTCCCAAAATCAAGAAACTAATTTTTTTTTTTATTCTTGATTCTGCTTGGGGTTCGATTTCGGGCACAAATTTGCAATAATTTGTGCCCAGAATCAAAAAATTAAATAAACGGATTTCTATTCCCAAACTGATTATGGGAATAAAAGAACAAAATCAAACACCATTTGGCAAGTTGCCATGCACAGCCTAAGAAACCTGTCTAAAGTTGCGTGGGGCTATGTCGCCCAGGCCGACATGTGGCAAACCCTTACACGTCTGTCGGACTCTGGGAGTACTCGTGGGTTCCCCTTTTGCAAATAAGATATTGACTGAGCTATATGGAATTCCAGGTCCTAGAATTGAGATCCCTAACATTCCACGTGTCCGCTCCTCATTGGAAGTGCGAGGACACGTGGCTGAGAAGGCCACCTCCTTGGGGGGAGCCCTCTTTTTTTTCTCACTTTTTCCAGTTATGTTAGTTGGACCAAGAAGGGGTGAGTCCACCGTTAATTTAATAAGCGATAAATCGAAATGGTAGCTAAAAAATTGGAGAATAGTTTTACTTAAGGATGTCAATGGATCGGATTTTCATGATACCCTCTATTCAATCTGAAACACTGAACACGTGTGCTTGGCCTAACCCAAGACAAGACCAAAACAGGATATAACTGCACGATTGGGGTGGGCCGGTTTGGGTTTCGTGTTTCAAATTTCAGTGGAAGCGAATTAAACTATCTTAGTCACTCTGCATCTCAATTGTGATTTGTAGTGGTAAAATTATACAGGCCAATAGTCAAAAGCACTCGCTCAGTCTCCTTCCTTAACCCCCAGCCCACATATGCTAAAAAGCTTCATTCCGAATCAACAGTAGCCGGCAACAAACAAGCGAGCAGGGACGCGACGCGAGCTTTCTAGTGTACACCACAGTACCACACCTGTGGAGAAAAAAAAGGGTGAAAGAAGACAATCTTTTTCATCTCTTGGAGATCTCCACACATAGCAATCTTGGGAAGGAGGCGAGAGCAAAAGCTAGGCGTTGGCCCGTTGGGTTACACCAATTTCGAATGAGACTGACAAGACATTCATGATGAAGAGAGTTTCGCATCCTCATCATTTGCTTTGCCCTCTTTGCTCTCCTCCCTCCTATCTTCTTCCACTTTCAACTCAAGAACTTCCGCCAGGTCTCATCTCTGTCCTCACCTCGCATTACATGCCCACAAAGAGTTGAACTTGCTTTCTGTTTCTTTGTTCTTTGTACGTGCAATGGGCTAGCGAGCTGTGGCGGCTTAGTTGCCAGGCGTGACCGCAGGTCAAAGATCGAGAGAAGTCCAATGGTGGCTGCTCGAAAGTGCAAGAGCGCCGTGCGAACGAGAGGAGGAAAGGAATCGTTCTCGCCAATGGAAGAACAGGGCACACTGTGTTAGTCAAGTTGAGGGTAGGGTTAACTATTGTTTCTGTGTTTGGGCTTGGGTATAACATGAGCTTAACAAATCCATAACAATGGCCAACCATTGTTATTGTTACCCAAAACAGATTGAGGCCCAACTCGAAAAGGTTAAAAATTTTCGAGTTAGGCCGGTTTTTTTTGGATCAATCCGTGTTTAGTCGGGTGCTTCTGACAGGCCTATTTTTACTAAATCAGCGAACTTTCCTTTAGCATTACTATTAATGGAGAAAATTGTACAAGTTGCTCCTAAATCTATTGTATGAAATTCAATAGTCTTAAACCTTCGAATTAATTTTTTTTTGTCTTAAACCTTTGAGAGAAAGTACAATCAAGATTTTTTTGGTCAAGTCTCACTTGATTTATTTAATATATTAATCCAATAATCGCTAATTTTTCCACGTGCAGCAGTGATAAAGTTACGTGGAATAACATTCAACAAAACATGGTGATGGGGATTTCCCCGAATTAGCCTCATATTACAAAGTCCCAATTCTGTCTCTTCCATTCGAGCCCACAAAAGTCCATCGTTTTCAATTTTTGAAAAACACGAAGAGGAAGGCGAAGAACCGGTCAAACGCATAACTTTGATTGTAGTCTCTTCAAGAATTTGTTATCTAAATATCAGGTTAAGATATCCTGCTAGACCGAACTAGATTTGATATATATATATTATATCTTCGAATTGTAGTATAAGCTTCTGATATTATTATTATATACATACGTAGTGATTACTCGATTTACTTAAAAGATATATGCATTATTTATTGAGTTTATGGTTGCTCACTCCTTTTTTTCGTCAATCTGTTTAGGTTCTTTGATTAATAGCAAATTGAGTTTTGTCATAAGTACTTTTGAGAGTTAGATTTTTGCGTTGCTTCAAGCTTCACCCCCCCGACAAAAAAGAACACCAGAGAGAGAGAGACTTGGGAGTGGCAGAGACAACAGTGATAGATAGAGATATTTAGAAATTTTCTAGGGAAAGGTGGACCCGGCCTCCGCGGGGAGCCACGTGTTGGCCATTGATTGGCCCGGTGCCGGTCCAGCTAAGACCACCGCTCAAGTCGCTCTAAATATCTCCGTCGCTGCTGTCTCTACCACTCCCAAGTCTCTCCCTCTCTCTCCGGTGTTCTCTTTTCTCGGCGGGGGTTGAAACTTCAAGCAGCACAGAAATGGGTGGGGAAACCTGTTCAAGTTCTCCAGAACCATCTTCAAGCGCAGCCATGGAGTTCTGGACTCTGATGATAAGCATGATCTCGGCCCCGAACCCAAAGGCCGACGATGTCTGCCTCTTCGTCTCTCTCTCCAGCGGCGAGAGCAACCCGAAGCAGCACATCCCCATCTACGAGGTCGGCAGCACGGACCCCAGGTGGGCCTACACCTTCTTCTTCACCGTTGACAAGGCCGTGGCTCCCGCCTTCTGCCTCAAGTTCCAGATCGAGAAGGCCAACAGCACCTACCTCGAGAAGGACGTCGGCAAGGTCGATGTGCCGGTCGGGGATTTGTTCGTGAAGTGTAGCGCCGGCGATGTGAAGCTGGAGGCGCTGAGCTACGAAGTGAGGTCGTCATCCGGGGAGACCAGGGGCGTTCTCCGATTTTATTGCCAGCTATTGCCCCCACAGCTAGTCACGAGTTATCCAGCTGCAGCAGCGCCGCCCGCCTCAAAATTGGCTGCCGCATACCCACCGCCGCCGCCGCCTTTGGGATATCAGCCGGGGGCATATCCCCCGGAGGCGGCATATCCACCCCCGCAGGCGCCGTATCATCCCCCGCCGGCGGCGTATCCTCCCCCGCCGGCGGCGACCTATCAGCCCCCGCCGGCGGCGTATCCTCCCTTCGCCGGCGGCCACCTATCAGCCCCCCCGCCGCCGGCGTATGCGCCCCCCGCCGGCCGGGTATCCTCCCCGCCGGCGGCGTATCCTCCCCCGCCGGCGGCGACCTATCAGCCCCCGCCGGCGGCATATCCCCCGGAGGCGGCATATCCGCCCCCGCCGGCGGCGTATCCTCCCCCACCGGCGGCGTATTCGCCCGCGCCGGCGGCCTATCCCCCCCCGCCGGCGGCGTGTCCTCCCCCACCGGCGGCGTATGCGCCCCCACAGGCGGCCTATCCCCCCCACCGGCGGCGTATGCGCCCCCACAGGCGGCCTATCCTTCCCCGCCGGCGGCATATACATGCTGGTACCCAACCCCACTGCCGGCGGGATATCAACCTGCTGGTTATTCGCCGCCGAGATATGGGTCGGGCGTCGTCAAGCCCTTAGCGCTGGCGTTACTGGGCCAGTTCCTCGGAACCGAGATATCGGATGCGTTTGACATTTTTTAATGGCGCCTGATACGATTCCAGGTTCGATAATGGCTTTGATATGTAAACGAGTTTTCTTGTTCTCCGTATTCCTTCCTCTACGTTTTCCATTATATTGATGTCTTGAGCTTTGAGACGCCATTTTCCTCTGTTGGCTGGGTCGGGGGCACAGCCAACATAAATTTAAAAAAAAAAAATTTGAAAAAGAAGGGGCTGTTCGTGGAGCAGAAGAGAGAGGAAAGAGAGAGCGTTCGCCGAGAGGAACGCACGAGAAGAAGATAAAGAGGGTAACGACCTTCCGGCGAAAGATTCGACAGCCAAATGTTGTCGGAAGTAGCTCAAATTTCAGTACATTTTTCGTGAGGCCTAGATCTACGAATGGATCGGTTGAAAACCTACTCCAAATTGTCTGTCGTTTTTTTCCAATCTCCGTTAAGGATTTTTGCTTTATTTGTGTTAATCAAGCTTCTTCGTGGTCATGAAATATTCTTGTATTATAGAAAAGAACCTTTGTATATCATAGCATTATTGGTGATTAGAGAGGTTTTTTCAGCGGTCATGGGGTTTTCCACGAAAAATTCAGGTGTTGTTGCCGCCCTATCACTTTAACATTTCAGTATTATATTTACTTATTTTGAGATTGTATTGCTGTGATATACTGCTAGTTTGAAGAGTCATCGCCTCTCTCTCTCTTTGGAGTTCTTCAGACTTCTCTCTCCATATTTTTCTCAGCCGCCCTAGTAGAACTTTTTTTTTACTTTAGTCAATTTTCCTTGTTGCCCACGTAGCCACAATTGTTGAACATTGAAGTCGTCCGAAACAATCACTCGTGGAGATCACCATGCGCCAAGCGGAGAATCCACCGCCCGTGCGGGACATTATAAACGAGTGCAAGGGGCTTTTAGCCCAGATGGATTCTGTAACATTAGCCCATTGTTCAAGAGATGCCAACCAAAGCTGCAGTCTAGGTCGTCAAAGTCCACTGCCTAAATACTCTTCCTTCAAATTGGGTCTTGGTCCCCCCCTCCTAGCCTCCATAGAACATTCTGTGTTCAGAAACTTATTTTTCGTTTTCATGCAACTCTTGCTTTATGAATGAACGAAAGAACTTTTACCAGCTCAAAAAAGTCGTCCTAAACAAATAAGTCCACAATGGTGTGCTGGTTGAGTCGGTTGAACAGCGTATAAATAGGAGTTAGTGCTCCTTGTGCGAGTGTGTAGGAAAAGGTAGCGAAGTGAGAGAGTTTTGAAATAGGGGTTTAAGAAAGTGTGGTGTTGTGGTGCAGTGAGTGACGCGAGAGTGGCGTGTCTAAATGTGGAGTGTCCATTGTATGTTTTTGTGAGTAGTGTAATTAAGAGTGCTTGTAATATTAAGAGTGTTAATTATAGTCACTCTTCCAAAACTTTACATAGTTATTGCTAGGGTTAAGTCGATTTTGATTGGTTTAGTTTTGAGGAAAAATTGATCGTGGATTAGATTAGTTATTGTTGAATTGTTACCCGACATTCCCCTGCATTCTTTAGTGAAAATGAAATGGATCCGTTTCAGGAACTAAATTGGGATGTAACCTTCATTTTGGTTTTTTTTTTTTTCCCATTGTTTGTTTAATAGGTATGGCAATGAATCGGATCATAAAGTTCATGTCACTAAAATAACGCAGTTCGCAAAAAATATATAAGGGGAGAAATGGGATTTGGGGCTGGTAGTATCGTAGTCGAGTTTGAATCAAGTTAGGGATGTGAATGTAGCAGATTTTTCTATTCACGTTTACCACCAAAAGAGGCATGTAGGTCATCGGGCAAACATTGAGAGGTAAAAACTATACAGCATTAACATGAAAAGTTCCAAAAATCATCTAGATTGAGCATCACCGCTTTTGGCGACCTCAATCTGTAGTCATCTATGACCTTGGTGGCCTTGCCAAGGTCGTCGACCCTCACGCGTGGCCTCAGTGAGGGGGGATGGGGCGGTGAGGGGTCATGAGTAAGAGCAGATCAGTGGAGGGTGTGCGGTAGTAACAAGCTGTCTTGGGGGGCTGCCCACGGGCCGCCCAGGACAAGGACTATGGTCGAAGGTTGAGGGCGACGGTTTGGAAGAATAGAGTTTGTTTTTTTGGGTCAAATGAAGAATAGAGATTGCAAGTGAGGGTGCTGGGGTTTGTGGGTGATTTGGACGATTGGTTTGTCTGAATGCGCGTGATTTGGTCTAAAAGATGCAATGTTTCTAAAACTAAAGGACGCGATGGTTAAAATACAAAAGTTGAGAAGAGGGTTTTGTCTATTTCCCATGACAAGGACAGAAGCCAGAAAGCGCGAGCACAAGAAGCAGACCAAATAAGATGTTAATCTCTCGAAACTTCTCCCCTTTCGGGGTTCATTCGACTACCCCAATTCAATCTGTAACTAACAATGGTGAATCGGAACCCTAACGCAAGGGAACATAAAAACAAAACTCCATCCTAATCGACAACATGCGTTCATATTGGGCGAGATGCTCAACAACTATTGCATGAGCAGATTCGACTACTTGTGTTCAAATATAACGCTGAAACGCTAACGGATCTTGCAATTTAATCAATACAAAATCGCTAAATAGATAAACGAGAAACAATAAAGGACACCAGAGATTTACATGATTTGATCCGAATATCAGTACTTACATGCATGAGAGAGAGCCCACAGCAATCAACCAATTAATCGGAGAATTACAGAGTACAATCGCTCACACACTCGAGTATTTTTCATACCTAAATTATGTCCAAGTAAACACATAAATATTATCTCACAATCTCTCCCAGGAAATTCTCTTGAAAAATTAACGGTGAAAAAGAAAAAATCGATACTCTTATTGTTTGCTCTACGTTCGGCTTAATCCAGAACGTCTTTGATGTTATGTTCCTTTTGTGCTTCATACGGTGGCTCATCTCTTGACACAATATGTGATGTATCATCCATGACCCGGATCTCAAATGTTTAGCCTCAAACTTGATTTGCGTATGGAAATTTCAAACACAATGCAGTACATATATCTTCTGTATCTTTTTTCGCCACAAGGACACTGAGAAGGTTTGTCAAGAATTTTTAAGATTGATCCTAACATAGGTTTCTCCTATTTTCTCTTAATATAATTGAATACTTTCGTCCGGCCATCTACTATTTTTCTTAACTCGAAACAGTTCTCATGCGATATACTCGAAGTCTTTGGATTGTAAGTGTGACCGCAACCACAAGATGGTAAAGTTGATATCGCTCCTCGACTACTTCAACAAGTTTTTACTTAATTATAAAGTTGATGGTATAATGGTAAATTCCGGGTGGACACCGAAGTTCAAAAGATTGTCTTATATATTCGATCAATAAACGAAGGGATAAGTATATTATAAGTCCTAAAACTTGTTAGGAAAGTGCAATCAAGTCCTAAAACGTTCAAAAAAGTACAATCAATGGAAGGACCTGATTAGACTAATTTAACAAGTTGTTGATTGCACTTTTCGAAAGTTTTAGGATTTAATTGCACTTTCGCGATAAGTTTTAAGACTCAATTGCGCTTTTTGAAAGTTTTAGGGCTCAATCGAGTTTTCGTGACAAGTTTAAGAATTTTAAATCCACTTATCCCATAAATAAAACAATACTTATTAGTTCTCGCGTCTTCGAAGGTTCGGGCCAACCCGGGTTGGGCCGGGCCCAAAACCCCCGGGGGGGCCAGTTTCATAATTTCGTGGGGGGGTCTCCTCCTCTCCCCCAAAGTCTCCCCCCAAGCACCTTCATTTCTCCTGCAATCTCAGTATCATCTCTCTGTGTGCGCGAGCGCTCTCTCTGCCCCCCCCCTCCCTCTCACAGACGCGCTCCCTCTCCGGTCGAAGTCTCCATGAAACCCTAATCCTCCCTTCGGCGGCCATGGGCAAAGCGGTCGTCTCTAAAAATGGGCCGCAGTAGGGCATGCAGACGTGTAGGCCCTACTGCAGGTTTTCTTTTTTTTTTTTTAATTTATTTATTTATTTAATTATCTTTTTTGGAACCGGGCCCAGAATTGGAAGTTTCAGGCCGGTTCCAAAATTGCTAGAACCAAAACCGGGCCCGTAAGCCACTGGCCGGTTCTGAACTACGAGCTTGGTTAACGAGCCGGGCCTGGGTTTGACCGGGTTGGTTCCAGCCGAACCGGCCTGTGGCCATGACTACCAGCAACGACCCGGGGTCTCAACTTCCTCAGGAAGTTCTCCGACTTGAGGAGCAAGTCTTGAATTCTCTAGACAAATAGACCAATGAACAAGCAAGAAGAAAAGGGTGCACCGAACCCACCGAACGGGCCAGACAGTACTACTTCCCAAGCAAGCAAATGAAGAGGGGCACCAGACAAAATAAGCTTGACTTCCAGCTCAAGGCGAGTGCAGTATAAATTCATCTCTTCTCATGAAGGTTTGTATATCAAAACCTCACAGGACCCCAGTCATGTTGAAAGCATTCAGGAGATGGAAGAGATTGCAACAGCCTTGGAGCGTGTCTCGGTGAGATTTGGAGCGACACCCACCACAGGACTCGTCAATCATTACTTAGAGTAGGTATCCGTGTGCACAGGCAAGAGGCCATGCACGAATATCACCTAAACTTTGTAGGTGCCCCCAATACTTATTGTTCCTGATCGGAGTGCACCGGTGGGGATTTGCACGCATGTCCTAATTCCTTATTGGAAGTGTGTCTGCATGCACGGGCAAATAAATATGCACGAATATCACCTAAATGTTGTCTGTGCTAATAGGAATACATAGGTAGGGTCCGTGCATACGAACAATGGGGTCATGCACGAGTATCACCTAAATGCCATCTTCCTCTAAGTATACTTTACCAGACCAGGTAATTATGTTTATCTCTTCTTCATTTCCTTGTATGATACAGTAGAGCACATCTTTGTGCACCAATGAATATCATTACTGTCAGCTTGGCTGGAGAGACAAAGAAATAGTATTTGTTAATCATTCGTGCCTTACAAGTTTTCCCATTCGATTGATGATGGCAAACATGCACTGGCACATTATGTGCATGCTCTACAGGACTTCTGATTGAATGCACTTAGAGTACGACGGCCTGGCGCTAATATTCGAAATATCATCATCCCTTTGTGTTTGTTCAACTCGACTTTTGGCTCAGCTTAATATTATTTCATGAAGTTACAATGTGTCTGTGTCTCGGAAAGCAACGTCGTTTACCCGAGTGAATGAAACAGGTTCACAAGCAGTCTCTCGTCTTGCACCAACAGCCCAAAAGTTACACTAACGATGAATGACAGACGGGCACCTTGACTTTTCATTAATTAACATTATTTGTAATGATGTCCGCTTTTCTTTAATCGATTGGAGGTCAAATTAGGCTTAGTGTTCATCACATTGCACTGACTCAGTCGTCGACCACCTCCTTCACCAGCTCCACACCATACACGCCACCATCAACCACCTCATGCGCCTCCAGCCCCCCCTCCCCACCCTCGACCCCCACCACCACAAACTCCACTAGCACCAGCCCCTCCGATCTGCTCCTCCACTCCCAGCTATGGAGGCGAAGGATCCAGCCTCATATTTTGCTCCACACAAGATTGATTCCTTTGATGACTTGGGAAGGCTTTGCCCTGGCCCTGGCCTGCCATTGAAGGATCTAGCTCAGATTTTGTGTGGTAGTGCTGGAGGATGGTTGGGATTTTTGTGGTAGTCTTGAATGAGGTGAACCAGAGGAAAGGTCGGAACGAAGGAAGGAGGAGGAGGAGGAGGAGGGACTGATAAAAAAAACAAAGAATACCGAAGACCTGAACCAAACCAAACCATGTTTCGGTTTGGGTTCTTCACGGTTTGGATCACGATGACCATGTATCTTTTGTGTTTGGTTTGGTTCGGGTATCAGTGGGAACCCAAACCGAGCCAAACCGAACTATTGATACCCTTAGCTCATTGCCAGACTTGCCACTCAGCCCCCTTCACATCCGACCATGCTCTGGAGTTGCATCACCTTCAATTAAGGCTAGCAATTTTCGAAAGGATCCATTTACATGATAGCAAAGTAAGCGCATTTTGTTAAAGTTTAATCAATTTCATGTCATGAACAGGACAACCCATTTAGACACAAGTAATAAACATGTTGTTCACGGATTGAACCTTTCGACACTCTTATCACATTCTTAGACACATTTAATCAAACAAATTACCATTTACCTGGATCAACACCACATGCTTAGATACGTTTAGACAGGTCAATATACGCACAAGCACATTTTTGCACATTTATATGAGAATTGATTTCTTAAACGTGTTATGCAATTGGGGGCCTTCGATTTTGTTTTGTGTGTGAGAGAGAGATTAATGCTGGCAACAAAAACAGATGGTTCGGATTGTATAAGGTAGAAGAAGCGAAAAGACGGGAAAAAATAAAAAGCAAAGGGAAGCTAACATACTTTTGGTTCTCCGCTCATGCACTAATCACCTCTACATATTACTTTATAAATCGAATTTACAAATCAGTCTTTGAGCTAACATTACTCATAAAGATCTATAGTAATTTTCACATTTTAATATCTCCACATAACATGAAAGAAAGGGAGGATTGAACATCTCATGGTAAAGCAGATTATACTTTTAGTCAAAGATAAGTTCGTCATTACATAAGTAGAGTATTGCTATATTCGAGTAGGCGAAAGAAGAACACACAACAAATTTCTATAATTTGGTTATCGCAGCTTGTAATTTGCCCATCCATTTTGAATTTTTCAAGTATGCTCTGCAGGTCTTTGGTAGAATAGTTTTTACTATTATCAATCATCGTGTAACGGCAAAGGCATGACATAGATTAATATTCAACCAAACGATGGCATGACGTGGACTGAAATTCGAGCGTACTTCTTAATCGAGCAACTAAAGCCCTAAATCAGCCCATAATCCTCAAATCCCCAAATCATTCCCTCCCATTTGAGTCCTATTCTCCCTGAGAAACCTCAATTCTGGTCTTGGCAGCAAAATTCGGAGCCAAGATGAAGATGAACCTCAAGATTCTGCAACTGAAATGACAAAGGGTGGTTGTGTTAGGTTCACAGAGAATCGGTCAAAAGTATAACTCGATTGTGGTCCCCTCAAGAGGGTGTTGTCTTTTTATAATCTATTTGTATCGTATACATCGGTTTCTTCGCACATGACTCGTTAGTGGTCTCTCAATGAAAATATATTCTCTATTGTCTTTTCATATGAAGGCTAAGATGCGCGACAAATTGGCGTTGGTCTCCGTATTCAATGGTGGGAATTTTGCCCCATCCCAATTGAGGGGATGCGTGTCTGTAAATCCAATGAAAAAGAGGCACTTGATCAGATTGGTGATACTACTAGATGTATGCGGTATATGAGATGTTATACAAAGAATTTTCTCCTACGGTCGGGTCGGGGTCCCACCGCGCACCGGTATCCAACTATCCATTTGCGCGTCCTTCGCTTTTGTCTCATGGCACCAGCCTAAGTGTCGAGTCCCGGTTTAAAGGGCGGTGCAAGGGACACGTGGCAAAATGGGTCGCGTCCTTGGAGTCTCTTTTTTCCATTTTTTTTTTCCAGTTATGTTAGTTGATAAGGGGGAGGGGCCCATCATTATTTAAATGCCCCACGAAACGAGATTTTTGAAATTTTTTTTAAGATGACGATCTTTGAATATGGTATTACGAAAGAATATAATACTTTCATAACTTTCAAACAAGAATCTAAAATTGATTTGCTGTTATATAAAGTGACTATTGGGCTATTATTCTTTTAAAGAATGGCATCCCCCTTCATTAAGATCGAGTAATCCTAGACACGGATTTGATATTAAAAATTGATTTTTGAAATAAGATGACAGACTGTAAAAGATATTTAAATCAACGAGTAATGTATCGAAACATGAATTAATAAGTATACGTTACTTTATAAACCAAGTCTACGAATGAGTCTCTCAGCTAACATTTTCTTTAAAGATATTGAGTGAATTTTCACATTTTGATATCCTTGAATTGGATGAAAATAGTGGGAGGGCTAAACATCTCGTGGTACAACGAATTATACTTTTAGTCAAAGATAAGTTTGTCATTTTAGAGGAGACGGAATATTATTACATTCAAATAGGTGAACCCGAGCACACAACGAGTTTCTATAATTTGATCATATCACAAGATTGCAAGTGCACCTCATATCTTACCACCAACTCCCCCTCTTAGTGATATTTTATATCTAGTATTTTTTCTGAAATCTCTCTTTTTATAGTTATTTTCTATCAACTGTTTGGCAATGGAGTTTACTCTTATCCTAGACCTTTTTCATAGTGCCTTGGCTTCGCTCCATCAAAATCAGATTATAGAAAATTTGACGCTATTTGTTTTCATGGTCCTCCATTACATTCATATAATAGTCTAAGAAAAGGTATCCATCGAGATTTAAGGAAAATTCTTCGACAACAGATCGATATACAACAAAAATAACACATTAATTTGAAATTTCGTTTAACATAGATTTGTACACTGCTCAACAAAAAAAAAAAAAAAATAATAATTAAGAGAAATCTTTATCTTCGAACTCTAAATCATGGAAATGAAAGGGAAAATAAAACCCTTCCCTTTCAAGGAAAAAATAAATAGAGCTGCTAATTCAATTATAGCTGACTCTATGTAATTGCTTTACACACTTATGAAAAACACCTTAATTATACACAACTAGGCTGCGGACGGGGCGGTCATGAAGCGGAAAGCTCCGGCCTCCGCCAACGCCGCGAGGAATCGATCCCATTTCGATTGTTTTGCCGCTTCATCTCTAGCAACGATGTTCTTGTAGTCCAAGGACTCGTCATCGTAGATATCCCACCACATCTTCACCAGCATCTTGATGTCGTCCCGGTCCATGTTCTCTTCCTCGCCCGTGTACCGCCACGGCTTCGACCCCGCAGCACAATAATGAACGACCTTCACCTTGTCCAGCTCGACGTTCTCTGGGTGACGCCACAACATCGCAAGCACCAGGTTGTACACGTTAGGAATCGGTTTGTAGATGTCCTTGAAATACATGTTAAGGAAGTCTTGCTCAGCAAATGGAGTCGGAGGTGTGATCTTGAGGGTTTCGAGTAAATCGTGGTAAGTGTCGAGATTTGGCTCATACACGAACATGCCGGCGTTGAAGTAGAGAGACGGCTTCGGGCTGACGTGGTCGGGCCATTGGACCTTGTTGGGGCACTGTTGGCAGTATCCGATTTCGTACTGAGGGGTGTGACTCCATGTCTTCTCACAAAAGCAGTCCATGACCGCGTAGAAGAAGCCGCTCTCGAGGTCGAAGAGGTGGTCGATGTTGTCAAAGACTTGGATGTCTCCATCCAAGTAGATCATCTTGTTGTACTCCACAAACTGCAAGTCAATAAGCAAGATCAATAACTGAATATTACCAGGCTCATAACCTAAATCTAAGATGCAAAGAGATATAAACAAGAAACAAGCATACCTCCCAAATTCGGAGCTTGGAGTAGTTGATGACATAATAGGCCATGGCGAACTGAGTCTGGTTCTCCGGCGGATAAACGGGCTCGATCTCCCTCACGATACAGCCCTGATCCACCAGGATCTTCCGGTGATCCGCCGGAACGTCTGGCAAGATCGCCACCATGAGCGGGTACTTGCTCTTCGCCTTCCTCAGCCCCTTGGCCAGCCCGACCACGCCCTTCACGTAATCGCCGTTTCCGGCCAAAAAACGTGACGTAGGCACAGCTGGGCTGGTTCTCGGGCTTCGGTTTCAAAACGCCATTAGCAGCAGCATCGGCGGCGATGATAGGAGCCATTTCTTTGGTAGAACAAGGTTTGTCTGTACGAAGAAAGTTCGTCAGGGGGTTGCAGAGCGCGTGTTTGAGAAGGTTTTGCGATTGCTTTGGCTGAGTGTGAGTTGATGGACTTGGCAGGAGGAGGAGGCACGGTTTATATAGAGTTGGAGAATTAATTTTTTAATGAAGGTGACTAAATCTTGGAGATAATGCGGTGATTGATTTCCTTATTCCTGTGATCGGGACATTGGATGGAAGCTGCTTGAATCAAGGAGTTTCATACCGACAATTTAGACAAACCAAAGATCTTGTCTGTCCGGTGGGGGTGAAGCTAGGCCATTTCTCCTTAAACGAGATCGTTTTGGAGCTCCTCCAATGGATCGAAGTCCACGTGGGTCAGTGTGAATCGATCGGACGGTCGGTAAGCAGAGATCTGGAGTCGGTGGACGGTGCTAGAATATTGCAAGAGACATAGTTAATGAATGTCGTTGGATCTTTTGGAAGACCAAAAAGTCAAGACCACACCAAGGTATTATTGTAAATTTAAGAATATTCCAAGGGTAATTATAATTCAAATGTACATTTGAGTTTGTAGGGTGTCGTGGTAGGGCTGGTTTCCGAGGATAACGTTACGCACTTTGCCGAAAATTGAGAGTCCACATGTCCATGGTCGGCTCTCATGAGAAAGTGCTACTACTCTTTTTGACTAACCGATATATATATGTGGTATAAGTATAAGCTTAGCCAAATGCCCAAAAAGAATAAAGTTGTAGAAGTGGTAACATATATTCGGAAAAACGAACCCACCCCTACAAAGAAAAAAAGGCAAAAAAAAAAAAAAAGAGTATATTGACCGAATAAGTATGTGCTTTTATCGTGCTAACACGTCGATCCTATTGAGCTTTGGTGTGGATCATAGTTATATTGATTACATAGCATATATTTCAATTGTAATTTAGACATAATTCGTAGGATCTGAAAGACAGATCTCTGATTTTCGAGCTGAGAACGACGCGACACATTAGACCGATTATGCCAACCTTTGAGGGCGTTACAAAAACCATTTTTGGCATTAGCCTTTCACCAATAAATTTCGCAGAAAGATCGTGTTTCACGCTAAATGGGTAATAACTTTATAATATCAAAGGAGGATCAAGATTGTGATTTGAAGGTGAGCTAAATCTCTATTGCATGAATCACGATCCTTTAAATCTATCTGATGATTTTCAGATCAAATCATCTATTTATTTTAGTTTAATTAAATCATTTTTACTTTGCTAAAAAGATGTTAAGCTTATTTTCCTAAACATGCATTTGTATTATCCACACGTGAAAACGTGCGCTCTTCAATTTGATTGTACAATCATACAAATAAAATACTCGAGTGTATACACTCGCTATACTCGATACATTTTCACTCGTTCTCGCTCCATGATGCACTTGAGATAGCTTCTCTTGGCGTCGACGAGGAAACTCGACGGACCAGATGCTGCGGCTCCACGCGGAGTGCTACACGCGACCAGCACCGGATCGTGCGCTCTGGAGAAGGAACGTTCCTCTCAATTTCGCACAAGTTTTGGTAAAAAAAAGAAGGAATTTATAATATTAATTCACTAGTAAATAGTAATACCCACTTGTTTATTGTTTAACCACCACCGCAGGGCACCGTCCAGCGCCCAGAATATTCCGCGCATTATTTATTTATTTTATGTTATTTTTCCTTTTTCTTTTCCTTTTGCATGCATGAATGAATCATAAGAAACCTGTCGGAAGCTGCATGGGGCTACGTTTCCGACACGTGGCGAGCCCTTACACGTCTGTCGGACTTTGGGAGTAGTCGTGGGTCCCCCCCCCTCGCAAATAAGAAATCGACTGAGCTACACGGAATTCTGGGCCCTAGATTTGAGATTACTCAACATTCCACGTGTCTACTCCTCATTGGACATACGAGGACACGTGGCGGAAAAGGGCTCCTTCTTAGAGGAGGACTCTTTTATTTTTTTTATTTTTCCACTTTTTTCCAGTTATGTTAGTTGGACCTGGAAGAGGTGACTCTACCTAATCTGTTAATTCAATAAGCGATAAAATCGAAATGGTAGCTAAAAACTTGGAGAATAGTTTTCCTAAATCGGCCATCAATCTTTCCTTTAGCATTACTGTTAATGGAGAAAATTGCACAAGTGCTCCTAAATCTATTGCATGAAATTCAATGGAGTCTTGAACTTTCGAATTAATCTTATTTCGCCTTAAACCTTTAAGAGAAAGTACAATCAAGTTTTTTCAGTCAAGTCTTACTTGATTTATTTGATATATTAGTCCAATCATCACTAAAGTCCTGTGGGGGAAAATTTCAAATCAATAGCCAAAGTAGGGTCATTTTATTAAAAAGAGGTCCAAAGTGGATATAGTGCCAAATAAGAGCACGAAGTATCCAATTAGTCTCAAATAGGGACTCGAAGTGTCCAATTAGTCTCAAGTAAGGCCTGAGTTCGCCGGTTGGTCAAATGCTCACCGGCCGGCAAGCACGTCATTATTCCGGCGATTGGAATAAGGGCAATTTTGTCTTTTACTTTTAAATTTTTTTTTGTTTCTTTTTTCATTTTTCTATTTTTTTTCTTTTCCTTTTTCTCTTTTCCCTCCGCTGGCCCTAGTGGCGTGAGGTTGCTAGCCTCGGAGGCTGCCCTCGCCCGGCGTCGGCGAGCCGCCGCCCTAGCAGACCCTACGGCGGCGAGGCGACCCTCACGGATCGGCGAGGAGCAAAGGGCAACCCAAGGTCGGGCGAGGGTTGCCCCGGTCGGTCGAGGGAGGTCGCCTTTGCCCACCCCAACCCGAGGCCGAGGGGCAACCTCGCCCAACCCTAGGTTGGCCCTCGTCGGCGTCGGCGGTCGCCCTCACCCGCCCAGCCTAGGCGAGGGCAACCTTTGCCCGAGGCCGGTAACCTCCGCCAGCCCTAGCTATGGTCGGTGGAGGGAAAAGAGGAAAAAAAAAAAAGAAGAAAAGGAAAAGGAAAAAAAAAAAAAATAGAAAAAAGAAACAAAAAAAATTAAAATGCAAAAGATGAAATTGCCCTTATTCCAATCGTCGAAACAAAGTGACATGCTTTGCGGGGGTGAACATTTGACAGACTGGCGAACTTAGGCCCTTACTTGAGACTAAATGGGCACTTCGAATCCCTATTTAAGATTGATTGGACACTTCAATTCAAGGTAATTGATCCATGGGGTCTGCTTGAAGTGGCCCAGACAATTCTGTCGAATCCAAAGTGTTCTCCAACCGTAAAGGTCATTCTTAAGTATCCTTCCAAGGATGTCCTTCTAAACGTGCATGTAAATCCTGATTTTTTTCTTCACCCCCGACGATGGCTTTTACTCCATTTTGTACCCCGGAATTTTAGCCTAACATTTACGGGAGTTCTGATTGAATGCACTTAGGGTACGACGGCCTGGCGCTAATATTCGAAATATCATCATCCCTTTGTGTTTGTTCAACTGGACTTTTGGCTCAGCTTAATATTATTTCATGAAGTTACAATGTGTCTCTGTCTCAGAAAGCAAGGTCGTTTACTTGAGTGAATAAAACAGGTTCACAAGCAATCTCTCGTCTTGCACCAACAGCCCAAAAGTTACACTAACGATGAATGACAGACGGGCACTTTGACTTTTGATTAATTAACATTCTTTGTAATGATGTCCGCTTTTCTTTAATCGATTGGAGGTCAAATTAGGCTTAGTGTTCATCACATTGCACTGCCTCAGTCCTCGACCACCTCCTTCACCAGCTCCGCACCATACACGCCACCATCAACCACCTCATGCGCCTCCAGGCCCCCTCCCCACCCTCCACCCCCACCACCACAAACCCCACCAGCACCATCCCCTCCGATCTGCTCCCCCACTCCCAGCTTGGAGGCGAAGGATCTAGCCTCATATTTTGCTCCACACAAGATTGATTCCTTTGATGACTTGGGAAGGCTTTGCTCTGGCCCTAGCCTGCCATCGAAGGATCTAGCTCAGATTTCGTGTGATAGTGCTGGAGGATGGTTGGGATTTTTGTGGTAGTCTTGAATGAGGTGAACCAGAGGAAAGGTCGGAACGAAGGAAGGAAGAGGAGGAAGGACCGATCAAAAAAAAAAAAAAAAAAAAAGAATACGGAAAACCTGAACCAAAACGAACCATGTTTTGGTTTGGGTTCTTCACGGTTTGGATCACGATGACCATGTATCTTTCATGTTCGGTTTGGTTCGAGTATCAGTGGGAACCCAAACCGAACCATTGACACCCTTAGCTCGTAACCATTGCCACTCGCCCCCCTCCACATCCGACCATGCCCCGGAGTTGCATCACCTTCAATTAAGGCTAGCAATTTTCAAAATGATCCATTTACACGATACCAAAGTAAGCGTGTTTTGTTGAAGTTTAATCAAATTTCATGTCATGAACAAGACAACCCGTTTAGACACAAATAATAAACATGTTGTTCACGGATTGAACCTTTCGACGCTCTTATCACATTCTTAGACACCTTTAATTAAACAAATTACCATTTATCTGGATCAACACCACATGCTTAGATACGTTTAGACAAGTCAATATACGCTCAAGCACATTTTTGCACATTTATACGAGAATTGATTTCTTAAATCTGTTATGCAAGGTTGGGGGCCTTCAATTTGTTTGTGTGTGTGAGAGAGATTAATGCTGGCAACAAAAACAGATGGTTCGGATTGTACAAGGAAGAAGAAGGGAAAAGACGGGAAAAAATAAAAAGCAAAGGGAAGCTAACATTCTTTTGGTTCTCCGCTTGTGCCCCAATCACCTCTACATATTTCTTTATAAATCAAATTTACAAATCAGTTTTTGAGCTAACATTATTCATAAAGATCTATAATAATTTTCACATTTTAATATCTCCACATAACATGAAAGAAAAAATAAAAAGCAAAGGGAAGCTAACATTCTTTTGGTTCTCCGCTTGTGCCCCAATCACCTCTACATATTTCTTTATAAATCAAATTTACAAATCAGTTTTTGAGCTAACATTATTCATAAAGATCTGTAATAATTTTCACATTTTAATATCTCCACATAACATGAAAGAAAGGGAGGATTGAACATCTCATGGTAAAGCAGATTATACTTTTAGTCAAAGATAAGTTCGTCATTATAGAAGTAGAGTATTGCCATATTCAAGTAGGCGAAAGAAGAACACACAACAAATTTCTATAATTTGGTCATCACAGCTTGAAACTTGCTCATCCATTTTGAATTTTTTAAGCATGCTCTGTAGGTCTTTGGTAGAATAGTTTTTACTAAATCAATCATCACGTAACGGCGAAGGCATGATGTAGATTGATATTCAACCAAACAATGGCACGACGTGGACTGAAATTCGGGTGTACTTCTTAATCGAGCAACTAAAACCCTAAATCAGCCCATAATCCTCAAATCCCCAAGTCAGTCCCTCCCATTGGAGCCCTATTCTCCCTGAGAAACCTCAATTCCGGTCTTGGCAGCATAATTCAGAGCCAAGACGAAGATGAAACTCGAGATTCTGCAGCAGAAATGACAAAGGGTGGTCGTGTTAGGTTCACAAACATTCGGTCAAAAGTATAACTCTGATTGTGGTCCCCTCAAGAGGATGTTGTCTTTTTATAATCTATTTATATCGTTTGTTGGAGTTTCTTCGCACGTGACGCGTTAGTGATCTCTCTCAATGAAAAGATATTCTCTCTTGCCTTTTTATATAAAGGCTAAGATGCGCAACAAATCGGCATTGGACTCCATATTCAATGGTGGGAATTTTGTCCCATCCCAATTGAGGGGGATGTGTGTCTTTAAATCCAATGAAAAAGAGGCACTTGAGCAGATTGGTGATACTACCACACGTATGCGGTATATGAGATGTTATACAAAGAATTTTCTCCTACGGTCGGGTCGGGCCCCACCACGCACCCGTATCCATTTGCGCGTCTTTCGCTTTTGGCTCATGGCACCAGCCCAAGTGTCGACTCCCGGTTTAAAGGGCGGTGCAAGGGACACGTGGCGAAATGGGTTGCGTCCTTGGAGAGTCTTTTTTCCACTTCCAGTTTGTAAGGGGGAGGGGCCCATCTTTTTACTTTATCCATAGGAATTGCACACGCTAATGGCAGCTAAAAATCAATAGATTGGTGACTAAATTGTCTTCTTCTAGAACTTTGTCGACCCACGAAACGAGATTTTTGAATTTTTTTAAAGATGATGATCTTTGAATATGGTATTGCGAAAGAATATAATACTTTCATAACTTTCAACCAAAAATCTAGAATTGATTTGCTGTTATATAAAGTGACTATTGAGATATTATTCTTTTAAAGAATGGCATCCCCCTTCATTAAGATCGAGTAATCCTAGACACGGATTTGATATTAAAAATTGATTTTTGAAATAACATGACAGACTGTAAATGATATTTAAACTAGTGAGTAATGTATCGAAACATGAATTAAATAAGTATATGTTACTTTATAAACCAAGTTTACAAATGAGTCTCTTAGCTAACATTTTCTTTAAAGATATTAAGTAATTTTCACATTTTGATATTCTTCGAATTGGATGAAAACAGTGGGAGGGCTAAACATCTCGTGGTACAAAGAATTATACCTTTAGTCAAAGATAAGTTTGTCATTTTAGAGGAGACGGAGTATTATTACATTCAAATAGGTGAACCCGAGCACACAACGAGTTTCTATAATTTGATCATCACAAGATTGCAAGTGCACCTCATATCTTACCACCAACCCCCTTCCTTAGTGATTTTTTTTTTATCTTTATCCCAAATTTTTTCTTCTTCTTTTTTTATAGTTACTTTCTATCAACTGTTTGGCAATTGAGTTTACTCTTATCCTAGACCTTTTTACATAGTGCCTTACCTTCGCTCCATCAAAAACAGATTACAGAAAATTTGATGCTATTTGTTTTCGTAGTCCTCCATTATATTCATATAATAGTCCAAGAAAAGGTATCCATCGAGATTAAAGGAAAATTCTACAACAATAGATATACAACAAAAATAACACATTAATTTGAAATTTCGTTTAACATAGATTTGTACACCACTCAACAAAAAATAATAATGAGAGAAATCTTTATCTTCAAACTCTAAATCATGGAATGAAAGGGAATATAAAACTCTTCCCTTTCAAGGAAAAAATAAATAGAGCTGCCAGTTTCAATTGTAGCTGACTCTATGTAATTGCTCTACAAACTTATGAAAAAAACCTTAATTACGTACACACAACTAGGCTGCGGATGGGGCGGTTATGAAGCGGAAAGCTCCGGCCTCCGCCAACGCCGCGAGGAATCTATCCCATTTCGATTGTTTTGCCGTTTCATCTCTAGCAACGATGTTCTTGTAGTCCAAGGACTCGTCATCGTAGATATCCCACCACTTCTTCACCAGCATCTTGATGTCGTCCCGGTCCATGTTCTCTTCCTCGCCCGTGTACCGCCACGGCTTCGACCCCGCAGCACAATAATGAACGACCTTCACCTTGTCCAGCTCGACGTTCTCGGGGTGACGCCACAACATCGCGAGCACGAGGTTGTACACATTAGGAATCGGTTTGTAGATGTCCTTGAAGTACATGTTCAGGAAGTCTTGCTCAGCAAATGGAGTCGGAGGTGTGATCTTGAGGGTTTCGAGCAAATCGTGGTAAGTGTCGAGGTTTGGCTCGTACACGAACATGCCGGCGTTGAAGTAGAGAGACGGCTTCGGGCCGACATGGTCAGGCCATTGGACCTTGTCGGGGCACTGTTGGCAGTATCCGATTTCGTACTGAGGGGTGTGACTCCATGTCTTCTCACAAAAGCAGTCCATGACCGCGTAGAAGAAGCCGCTCTCGAGGTCGAAGAGGTGGTCGATGTTGTTGAAGACTTGGATGTCTCCATCCAAGTAGATCATCTTGTTGTACTCCACAAACTGCAAGTCAATAAGCAAGATCAATAACTGAATATTACCAGGCTCATAACCTAAATCTAAGATACAAAGAGATATAAACAAGAAACAAGCATACCTCCCAAATTCGGAGCTTGGAGTAGTTGATGACATAATAGGCCATGGCGAACTGAGTCTGGTTCTCCGGCGGATAAACGGGCTCGATCTCCCTCACGATGCAGCCCTGATCCACCAGGATCTTCCGGTGATCCGCCGGCACGTCCGGCAAGATCGCCACCACAAGCGGGTACTTGCTCTTCGCCTTCCTCAGCCCCTTGGCCAGCCCAACCACGCCCTTCACGTAATCGCCGTTTCCGGCCAAAAACGTGACGTAGGCACAGCTGGGCTGGTGGTTCTCGGCTTCGGTTTCACAACGCCATTAGCAGCAGCATCGGCGGCTATGACAGGAGCCATTTCTTTGGCAGAAAAAGGTTTGTCTGTGTGAAGAAAGTGCGTCAGGGGGTTGGAGAGCGTGTGTTTGAGAAGGTTTTGCGATTTGCTTGGCTGAGTGTGAGTTGATGGACTTGGCAGGAGGAGGAGGCACGGTTTATATAGAGTTGGAGAATTAATTTTTAATTAAGGTGACTAAATCTTGGAGATAATGCGGCGATTGATTTCCTCATTCCTGTGATCGGGACATTGGATGGAAGCTGCTTGAATCAAGGAGTTTCATACCGACAATTTAGACAAACCAAAGATAGTGTCTGCCCAGTAGGCCATTTCTCCTTAAACGAGGTCGTTTTGGAGTTCCACCAGTGGATCAAAGCCCACGTGGGTCAGTGTGAATCGATCGGACGGTCGGTAACCAAAGATCTGGAGTTGGTGGACGGTGCTAGAATATTGATAGTTAATGTCGTTGGATCTTTTGGAAGACCAAAAGTCAAGCTCTTCGCGGATTTACTACTATAACCCTGGCAACCGACTTCATAATTTCGAGACCACACAAAGGTATTATTGTAAATTCGAGAGTATTCTGAGGGTGATTATGATTCTTATGTACAAATTTAAGTTTATAGGCTGTCGTGGTAGGGCCGGTTTCCGAGGATAATGTTACGCGCTTTGCGTCCACATGGCTATGGTCGGCTCTCATGTGAAAGTGCTACAACTCTTTTTGACTAACCGATGTATAGTTGAAGGAAAAGCGTAGCCAAATGCCCAAAAAGAATAAAGTTGTAGAAGGGGTAACATATAGTCGGGAAAACGAACCCAACCCCACAAATATAACAAGGCAAAAAAATGAATATATTGATTAAATAAGTAATGTGTATTTTTTGTCGTGTCAACTCGTCAATCCTATATAAATTTGGTATTGATTATAGTTATCTTGATCATATAGCACATGTTTCTCAATTTCTTTTTATCTAGGGGCATGAAAGTTATTTTTATTTTTCGAAAAAACCTAGCTACTTGTAGTTGTGGAACACCCTACAAACCCGATGAATCTGGTTAAGTTCAGACATTTAGCATATACAAGCGATTATAAAAAAAAGGAGTTTGGATGCAATCGATAGAAAATGAAAGAACGATCTCTGGCCACAACACCTCAACCAATTATGCCAACTTTAAGGATTTTAGAAAATCACTTTAATATTAGCCTTTCACAAATAAATTTCACGAAATCACGTGTTTTTATGCTAAATGAATAATAACTTAATAATATTAAAGGAGGATCAAAGTTGTGATTCCAAGATGAGCTATATCTCTGCTACGCAACTTCACGATCCTTTGAATCTATATGATGATTTTCAAATCAATTCATCTATTTTTTTAGTTTAATTACATCATTTTTACTTTGCTAAAGAGATGTTAGTTTTTTTTTTCCTAAACATGTATTTATTTTATCCACACCCAAAAGCGTGCGCTCTTCAATTTGATTGTATAATTACACAAATAAAATACTCGAGTGTATACACTCACTATACTCAATACATTTTCACTCGTTCTCGCTCCATGATGCACTTGAGATGGTTTCTCTTGGCGTTGATGAGGAAACTCGACGGACCAGATGCTGCGGCTCCACGCGGCGAGCTACACGTGAGCAGCACCGGATCCTGCGCTCTGGGGAAGGAAGCTTCCTCCCAATTTCGCACAAGTTTTGGTAAAAAAAAAAAAAGAGGAATTTATAATATTAATTCACTAGTAAATAGTAGTACCCACTTGTTTATTGTTTAACCACCACCGCAGGGCACCGTCCAGGGCCCAGAATATTCCGCGCATTATTTATTTTATTTTATTTTATTTTCCCTTTTTCTTTTCCTTTTGCATGCATGAATCATAAGCAACCTGTCGGAAGCTGCATGGGGCTACGTTTCCGACACGTGGCAAGCCCTTACACGTCTGTCGGACTTTGGGAGTAGTGGTGGGTCCCCCCCTTTCGCAAACAAGAAATCGACTGAGCTACACGGAATTCTTGGAACCTAGAATTGAAATTGCTCAACATTCCACGTGTCTGCTCCTCATTGGACGTGCGAGGACACGTGGCGGAAAAAAGGGCACCTTCTTGGGGAACTTTTATTTTATTATTTTTTCCACTATTTTCCAGTTATGTTAGTTGGACCAAGAAGAGGTGAGTCCACCGAATCCGTTAATTTAATAAGAGATAAATCGAAATGGTAGCTAAAAAATTGGAGGATAGTTTTACTAAATCGGCCATCAATCTTTCCTTTAGCATTACTATTAATGGAGAAAATTGCACAAGTGCTCCTAAATCTATTAAGTGAAATTCAATGGAGTCTTAAACCTTCGAATTGATCTTATGTTGCCTTCAACCTTTGAGAGAAAGTACAATCAAGTTTTTTTCAGCCAAGTCTTACCTGATTTATTTGATATATTAGTCCAATCATCACTAAAAGTCCCGTGGCATAACATTCAACAAAACATGGTGATGGGAATTTCTTGATCGAGCAACTAAAACCCCAAACTAACCCTATATTACAAAGTCCCAATTCGATCCCTCCCATTCAAGCCCACAAAATTCCATCGTCTTCAATTTTTGACAAAACGTGACTAGAAAAGCAGAGAATCGGTCAAACATATAACTTTGATCGTGGATCCCTTCAAGAATTTGTTATCTGACATACCGATGTAACGTCATTTTTAAGATGGCTTTTTTCTTCTAATTCTTTAATGTATGACTGTAAATCACAAATTAAAAAGGAGGCATTCAATTAGATCGGTGACGATTGCACTGTAGTATTAGAATATTAGCACATCGACCGGTACGTGAGATGTTAAGTTAGAGTTTTCTCCAACGCGCGAGGCCCCACCACACCGGTCCAAGTGTCAACTCGTGATACAAAGGACGGTGCAAAGGACACGTGGCGAAAAGGGGCGCGTCCTTGGAGTCACTTTTTCCCACTTTTCCAGTTATGTTAGTTGAACCGAGGGAGGAGGGTCCATCTCTTACTTAACCAAAGAAATTTACACGCTAATGGCAGCTAAACCCAATTAATTAGTGACTAATTGTCTTCTTCTTCGCGAACTTGTTGACCCGAGAAACAAGAATTTCGATATTTTTAAAGATGATGATCTTTGAATATTGTTAGAAGAAAATAATAGATCAACAGTTTTCAACCAATATCCCGAATTGATTCAATGTTGCATGAAGTAAAAAGTAAATGTTGAGCTATCATTCTAAAGAAACTATGGCAAACAAATATTTCTATTTTGTTCTTTTAACCAAGAGCATCCCCTTCCATTGAGGTTGAGTGATCCTGGACACAAAAATTTGATTTTAAAAATTGATTTCGAATTAATGGGAAACACCATAAATGATATTTAAACTTAAAATAAATAATACATATTACTTTATATAAACCAAGTTTTCAAAAGAGTCTTTGAGTTTCTAGCTAATAGTATTTTAAAATATCTAGAGTAATCTTTCTTTTTGTGATATATCCAAATTACACGAGAAAAAGGGAGGGCAAAACATCGGTGGTATAGCGGATTATAATTTTAATCAAAGACGAGTTGGTCATTTTAAGGGAGACAGAGTATTGCTACATTCGAATAGGTGAAACGGAACATACAACGAGTTTCCAAAATTCGGTCATCGCGTCTGGAACTTGCTCATCCATTTTGGAACTTTTAGAGCATGCTCTATACATCTACGATATAACAGTTTTAATACAGCAATACGCACTTTCTTTTAATATTACTGTAAATGCAGAAGAGTGTGTTCTTCCATTATCTATTTGTGTTACTCGTATTGATTTCTTCGCATGTAGATGCGTTGGTGGTCTTAGTCCGTCAATGAAGACGATTCTATATTACCTTCTAGAATAGATTCCAAATGAATGACAAATCAACATCGGTTTACATTTTCAAGGGTGGAAATTTTGCCCATCACCCAATACACGACTTTGTGAGGGGAAAGATGAATTTAATACAGAGTGATATCGGTACATGATATCGGTACAATGACTTGTACGAGGTTTCGCGAGTAATATTGTTAAGTGAAAAGTGGTAAAGTGTAAGTTCAGAAAGCTGTATTTTAAGAGGTGTGTTCTTACAAAATATATCATAATATCTCCGCTGCTCGTGCTACGGTGAAAAAGAGATTTTCCTTTTGAGAAAGTAAGAAGAACGTGTGCAAAAGAGTGCAAGTGCACCTCGTATCTTTTCCCCATTATCTTCATAGAATAGTCTATCAAATTGTATCCATCGGGAATTAACCGTACTTAAAAGAAAAATTCTACTACTATAGATATACAACAAAAACAATATATATTAATTTGAAATTTCGTTTAGCATATATTTTTTACACATCACTCAACAAAAGAAAAAAGAAAAAAAATTTGAGGGAAATCTCTATCTTCAACCCCAAATCAAGGAAATGAAAGGGAAAATAAAAACCTTCCCTTTTAAGGAAAAGAAAAGAGCAACGAGCTCCAATTGCATCTAACTCTATATTGCTCTACACACTTGTAAACACGACCCTAACTCCAAACAGCTAGGCTGCGGACGGGGCGGTTATGAAGCGGAAAGCTCCGGCATCCGCCAACGCCGCAAGGAATCGATCCCATTTCGTTTGCTTCGCCGCAACGATATTCTTGTAGTCCAAGGACTCGTCGTCGTAGATATCCCACCACTTCTTCACCAGCATCTTGATGTCATCCCGATCCATGTTCTCTTCTTCGCCTGTGTACCGCCACGGCTTCGACCCGGCGGCACAATAATGAACGACCTTCACCTTGTCCAGCTCGACGTTCTCGGGGTGACGCCACAACATCGCGAGCACCAGGTTGTACACATTAGGAATCGGTCTGTAGATGTCCTTGAAGTACATGTTCAGGAAGTCTTGCTCAGCAAACGGAGTCGGCAGTGTGATCTTGAGCGTTTCGAGCAGATCATGGTACGTGTCGAGGTTTGGCTCGTACACAAACATGCCGGCGTTGAAGTAGAGAGACGGCTTCGGGCCGACGTGGTCGGGCCATTGGACCTTGTCCGGGCACTGTTGGCAGTACCCGATTTCATACTGAGGGGTGTGGCTCCATGTCTTCTCGCAGAAGCAGTCCATGACCGCGTAGAAGAAGCCGCTCTCGAGGTCAAAGAGGTGGTCAATGTTGTCAAAGACTTGGATGTCTCCATCCAAGTAGATCATCTTGTTGTACTCCACAAACTGCAAGTCAATAAGCAAGATCAATAACTGAATATTACCAGGCTCACAACCTAAATCTAAGATACAAAGAGATATAATCAAGAAACAAGCATACCTCCCAAATCCGGAGCTTGGAGTAGTTGATGACATAATAGGCCATGGCGAACTGGGTTTGGTTCTCCGGCGGATAGACGGGCTCGATCTCCCTCACGATGCAGCCCTGATCCACCAGGATCTTCCTGTGATCCGCCGGCACGTCAGGCAAGATCGCCACCACGAGCGGGTACTTGCTCTTCGCCTTCCTAAGCCCCTTGGCCAGCCCAACCACGCCCTTGACATAATCGCCGTTTCCGGCCAAAAACGTCACGTAGGCACAGCTAGGCTGGTTGTTCTCGGGCTTCGGTTTCACGACGCCATTGGCGGCAGCATCGGCGATGACGGGAGCCATTTCTTTGGCAGGAAAGGCTTGCGGTTTTCTGGGAGTGTGGAATGGAGAATGTGTGTTTGAGAAGGTTTTGCAATTGCTTTGCTTAGTTTGATGAGCTGATGGACTTGGCAGGAGGAGGAGGGCACGGTTTATATAGAGATGGAGAATTAATTTTTTAATTAAGGTGACTAAATCTTTGGAGATAATCCGGTGATTACTTTCCTAATTCCTATGATCGGGACATTGGGATGGAAGCCGAGGGAACCAAGGAGTTTCCTTGCCGACAAGCCAAAGATCTCGGGGCCATTTCGCCTCAAACGAGGTCGTTTCGGAGCTCCACCGTTAGATCAGAGTCCACGTGGGTCAGTGTGAATCGATCGGACGGTCGGTGAGCAAAGATCGGGGTTCGGTGGACGGTGCTAGAATATTGCGACATCATACAGTTAATGCTGTTGAACCTGTAGGAAGACCAAAAGAGTCAAGTTCCTTTTGCGGTTTTACTAATATAACCCCAGCGACCGACCTCACGATCACAAGACGGGGCTAGGGTATTCTCGTAATTTTCTTTTTCCTCAGGATAACATTACGCGCTTTGCCCAAAAGTGGGAGATAACAAAGTCTATGGTCGCTCTCGCCAGAGAAACTTCTACACCTCGTTTGACTAAACAACGATGAAGTGGGAGGATAAGCTTAGCCAGAAAAAAAGGCACATAGATAAGAAAAGAATGTGCGAAGTATAATGTATAGTTGAAAAGCAAACCCCCTTCCAAACAACAAAAAAAAAATAAGAGGCGCAAAAATTGGCTATGTTGATCAAATAAACAGTTGGGTCTACATCATGCAATCGTAAATTATAAATTTATAATCGAGAAATATATATCATGATCAAGACTGCCATGATCGACACCAAAACTCAACTAGTATTTACAAGTTGGCACGATATAAATACATATGTTTATTCGATCAACATTGTCATTTTGTTTTTGCATTTTTATTTTGTCGGGTGGGGTGGGGTTTAATTTCCTGACTTTTTCTCTTTTATTATTATTTTTGGGTTTATATATGTATCATATCGGTTAGTTAGAAGAGTTGTAGCAGTTTTCTCATGAAAGCGACGATCGACGTGTTGACTCCAACTTTTAGGCAACTGCATGACATTATCCGTAGAAACCGCACCTTCCACAACGTCTTACAGACTTAATTATATAATATTTAAAATAATAACCCTTGCAATATTCTTCTAATTACACGAATACGTCAGTATAGTCTTGTAATTATGATGTCACAAAAGCTCTTGTTTTACACTATATGAATAATAATATAAAACTGAGAAATGATGATCAAATTGTCATTCAAAAGTGAGCTAAATCCCTAATGCATAATTGCGATTGTTTAAATAATCGGCGCTTTATAATTTAAACTGTCTTTTTAGGTAAGTTAATCAAGTCATTTACATTGTCACAACAAAAAATTGAGCATATTTCTAGCGAGTAGATCGAATCATACCAAAACATATTTATCCTTTTTACACGGGCGTGCTCTTTAATTTGCTTGTACACAATACAAATAAAAATACTTGAGGATACGCTATACCTATACTCAATACATTTTCACTCATGCTTGCTCCATGCATTTGGGATTTTTTTTTTTCTCGGCATCAGTGATCAGCGGATCAGATGCTGCGGCTCCACGCGGCGAGCTACGCGCGAGCAGCACCGGATCCCGCGCCCCCCCTGGAGAAACTTCCTCTCAATTTCGTGCAAAGTCTCGGTAAAAAGAGAAAAAGGAAAATAGGGAATTTATAATATTTTTTTAATTCGCTAGTACAACCCGCCGGTTAGCCACCGCCGCACCGTCCACGGCCGAGAATGTTCCACGTGTCCTCTATTTGTTTATTTCCCGCTTCCCCTATTTATGCATGAAAGCGTGAGAAGCCCGTCGGGAGCCGCGTTGCGGACACGTGGCAAGCCCTTACACGTCTGTCATACTTTAGAATTTGTTCGTGGGTCTCTCTCTCTCTCTCTCTCTCTCTCTCGCACAATAATAGTAAGATATCGACTGAACAAGTTGTGCTGCACCAATAGACTAAACTTTACTTGGATGAGCAGTTTTTGAGGCCATTTTGGTTTGGCTTAGTAGGTTGTGAGGTTTATAAGTATGATTTTAAGTAATAAATTTTATGGCGAGTCAAATGGAAACGGTATTTATCTATCGAAATCCGGATACGATTGTCTCGGGAGAATGATCGACTCAAAAATAGAATAGCGTAATTATCTGACTTATTTTTAATTTTAGGGAGTAAATGCGTAGCACCCGTTCTATTTATCGTATCATTTAGTGAAAATATCACTTCTTTTTTAAACGTAAGATTACTTACACAGGGATGAGCGGTTTACATACTTAGAGCGAGTTTTCTCTTGTAGCTGAGCAACCCAGTGCAAAATTACTCGAATTTTGCTGCATAAATCTTCCAAACACCAAGTGTCATAAACTTAGGCAAGTTGGACTTTGCATACATACCGCCCAATTGAAAAAAAAAAAAAAGTTAATAGTAAGCGAGTGAGGAGGGACGACCGACAGTACAATTATAGTGTTATCATAAAGGTCCAAGGCATGCTAATGAATAGCCGATTTGAATCATACATATTTAGTCCCTCCATAAGTGTACGAGCTGATTAGAGATTCGCTCGTGACACCATTTGAACTTGTGATTTAATAAATAATGCTACGATCTCTTCATTATAAGGGCTACCACGCCAAGTGGTGCCCCTCAATGAAATTGACAATGCAATGTGGCGTGCTGCTCCCGTTGTGCCGGAATCCCGCCGGGGTCTATGGAAGTCCATTAGCCCTGTCGTCTCCACGTGTCGGCTCCTCGTTCAAAGGACGGTGCAAGGACATGTGGCGTGGCTGTTTTTCAGGTATGTTAGTTGAACCGAGAAGAGGTGGGTCCACCAAATCCGTTAATCTAGTAAGGTGATTAATCAAGATGCAAGCTACAAAGTCTTCTTCAAATCAAGAATATTTTAAGTCCTCCTAAGAATAATAAACACTGAATTGAACATCTCTAAGGGGGATAACATTCCTTATCTTAGACCGACGTATCCCTGTAGATGAAGCGACTTTGACTTACCAAATCTAAGAATCTCATATGGAATATCCTTGATTCTTTTGAATATTCAATCCATTATTCTTCTAGAGGAGTGTACCTCCATCTCCAGCTTTGATAAAGATTATACTAGAAAAAGAATCCGTGCTAACGTGCAAGAAAAACAAAATTCCACGAAATTACAATGAAATGATCTTTTTCACATTCCAAGAAATACATAGATGTTGCAAGTCATTGACGCATCGTAATTTATTAAAATGAATTAATTATATTTTAGAGATGGCATTTCCAAAGAATAAAAATGAATTGTCGTGCTCTTTGATTCTATAAAAATGGTTTTTGATCCGTCCTGCAGTTACAAGACACTAATGACAAATTAATCTATCGATCGTTTGAGAGGCGGATCATCTATATATGTCGGTACCCACGACCTTAAAATAAAGGAACAGATAATGGGAGAAAAATGAAAGGAAATGCTCAAATAGGCCACGTAGCTCAATCCTTGTTCATTCACCCTTCTTTTGCTTTTAATAGATGAAGAAATAGAGGAAATTTCCATGTTTTTTTTTATGACATGAACTCTCACACCGATAGCACTATAAAAGTTCGATCGACCAGGCACTAATCGATAAAGAACTAGCCAAACCCATAGACTAGTCTCCATATAAGTTAAGGATATGATAAAGTGGATAGCAGAAGAACTCAAATTTGAGATCAATCGCCCACAAGTCCAAAATCCTTATCACTCTGCCAGCCTCTTAGAGGGTTAGGAAATTTCCATGTTGGCACGTCTAAGTTATCATAAATAGTAATTTTAGTCAAAAGTTGAACTTCTCGAGGTTTCTTGACAAATTGGATGCCCTAATGTCATTTTTCCCCCTATGATTTTAGCCACATCCTACTCTAGTCTTCATGTATTGTCTTTTCCGTGGGATCGCGATGTGCGTGTCTATCCAACTTTGTCGTAGGTAGGATCGTGATGCATGTCTAATCTAAGTTAATGCCAAATTCACACAATTGATCTCTCTCTCTCTCTCTCTCTCTCTCTTCAATTCTCATTTCCATCCTCGTTATCGAGTCTAAAGGTCATTTAGGGCGCGAATGATAATCATTCTATTCGAAACAATTCTGGAATAGAAATAGATTTTTATATTTCTATACTCGGGGACGAGTTTATGAAAAAAGAAATCCATTTGATAACAATCAAAAATTTCTATTTTCAAGTAGAAACCTTTTTTTTTTATCGAATAGCGTAAATCCGTTTGATAACATGATAAAATTTCCATTTTCTTGAATATAAACCTTTTTGATAACAACACAAATTTCTATTTTCCGAATAGAAATCCATTTTTTCAGAACCCCTTTTGGGGTTAAACCCCTTTAGGGTTTTTAGGGGTCAAAACCCTTTTAAATCCCTAAACTAAGGAGTCTTCAAAAACACCATTTGGACACCTCAAAAAATTTAAATTTCACTCAAAGTGGATGACCACGGGTATTCTAAGTCATTCTGTGAAATTTTGAAATTTTTGAAATTTTTATTATTTTTTTTTTTGAAAAAATTCGCCAAATTTCCTATTTTCCCAAAATCTAAATTTTTTTTTATTTTCTGAAAATTTTTATGAATTTTTCTGGAATTTTTTAATTTTTGGATTTTTTGAAAAAAAAATTTGAGATTTTTAGAAATTTTCCGAATTTTCTAAATCTATTCATGAATTTTCTGAATTTTTTTTATTTTTCTAATTTTTTACAGAATTTTTTTTATTTTCCCGCCGGGAATGAATCGGCTGAACCGGTTCGAATTGATCTAACCAAGTCAGACCGTGGTCACATTTAGGAAGAGATGTGTTTTGAAGAGAGAAAACAAGTTCTTTTAGAAATGGTTTTCATTTCTCGTCCGTAAACATAAAACCTGCTTTTTTTTATTTTGATTTTTGGTCTAGAACCGGCCGGAACAAAAAATTGTTCCATAAATAGAAAAATGGAATTGCGTTACCAAATGGGTTTTTGTTCCAAACCTATTTACGAAAATGAGAAAACTAGTTATAGATGTAAACAGAATGGTTATTATTCGCGCCCTTAGAAGTCATCGCCTCCAGATCTGGAGGCTCGACAACTCAATGGAGAGAGAGAGAGAGAGAGAGAGAGAGAGAGAGAGAGAGAGAGATGGGGGATAACTCATTGTCTTTGGATGGTGGTTCAAAGCGGCGGCGCGTGTAAGGATAGCTAAATTAATTAAGATTGTAATTTACCATTTTCCGATATTGATCTAATAAGGTAAGATATAAAGATTCTTAATTAGATCTAATGTGGGACCGGCTAGTATGAACCGAGTAAAGCTCGGCCTGTGATAAGAGGGCCTGTGGCTTAAAAATCTATAAATAGTGCCCGAGTCCTTCAACCTTAATGCACAAATAACATCGCATAAGGAACAGTCATCTAGCCAAAAAGTAATAGAGGATAAGCACTTGTGTGAAAATCGTCGTTATTTCGCATCAAGAACCATGGATCCTAAATGAGAGAGAGAGAGAGAGAGAGAGAGAGAGAGAGAGAGAGAGAGAGAGAGAGAGAGAGAGAGAGAGAGAGAGAGAGAGAGGAGGGGGGGTATTTTATTCATGTGTTACGCACATCAATATACGTGGTGCAACTCATAATAACATTACCAGAGTGATATGTGTGTTTTTATTTCCGGATTTGAATTTTTAAATCCTGCTTTTTGTGGGCAACAGGAAAGAAAATTTGCCCAAGCTCCATTTTATAGGCGATTTGCACATTCTTAAGAACTTTGAATTATTATAATGTCACCAATTTAATAGGGATATACATCGATGAAAGATCTGATGGAGATCCAATAACGTGTAACTTGTTACTTCAAATCAATTGAGCAAACTTATTGCTTCAAACTTATGCAAAGCTCCAACGGACTAGTGATACACTAACTAAACGCACGATTTTTCTACTCCTTAATGAGCCAACGAAATCGGACAGCAGTGACACGATATGGTATGCTTAACCAATATATCGACACGAGTTAACATGTTCTAATCGTAATTCGATTATTGTAGCTTATGAAATCAAAATGATAATGTTTTATGCTACTGTACGAACTGGCGCGAATGGACAAACACGATTGTGACATGGTAACACGAGTTGCCACCCCCCACGGTCTTTCTTATGGACTCTACTAGCAAGAAATAGAAAGCTGCAGTAATATCAGATCGGTCAACTTACCCTAGCTAGTTGTCACCACTTTTTGTATATGGATGTATTTTAGATCAGATCAAAGGAGATTTTTTGTATCTCTCGGGATTATGCATCATGATTGTGCATATCATTGATTGATCCCGATCGATTGTAACTGAAATTATGTTAGCTTCTTGCCTTTCTTATCACCTTAAAAAATTATGTTATAAAGCCTATAAATAAGCTTATGTACTCTTGATCTGGAATGTTTGAAATATTATATGCATCTTTATTTTTAGATTTGAATTTTGAAAATCTTGCTTTTCATGGACCGGTATTTGCACGTGTCGTTGTCGAATGGTGGCCATCGTACAAAATATTTCACGAGAAAAGAGAGGGGAAAAAAGGTTAAGATTTGAGGGTTTTCTTCAAATATGAGGGAGCAAAGATTAGAGTGTCCATCTCGACAGATTATGGAGACTTTGTTGAAGTGGATGGAGGCTGGGCATGCTGCTTAGAGCTCTAAAACTTATCACGATAAGCATCCATAATTATGTGTGGTCAATCGACAACATGAAAGAAAATTTACAAAGCTCCATTTGACAAGTTGAAAAGCGTATTCTAAGAATTCTTGCACGATCGAATTCTTATAATCTGATCCATCCAATCTCAATTTACATTGACCAAAGATCTAATGAAGATCCAGGAACGTGTAACTTGTTACTTAAAATCAGTCAAGCGATTGCATCTCGCCACAAACTTAATTAACCTTGAATGTCCAAGCTCAAACCGCCCGTGATGTCCTAATTAAATATCGCAATTTTTCTAACAAAATGGCCCTAAACAGGCCAACAGAATTGGGACATGGTGACTCGACACTAAGCGCTTGACTGGTGCATCGACACAAATCAACACGTTCTGACCATAATTTGATTAATTAGCTTATAAAGTTAAAATGACATTGTACTGTTCTACTATATGAGCCGATGCGAATCACAAGCACAGTTATGACATGGTCACACGAATTGCCAGCTCTACGGTCTCTCTTATCGACGCTACTTTCCAGAACAGGAAGCTGTATTAATTTGAGATTCAAAAAAAAAAAAACTTAGTCTTGTCTACTGTTACATAAGGATAGGTGATGGACAATGGTTCCAATAAAATGGGCCTAAAGCCCAGGCATTTGGTCTAGTCATATTACTCCTTAGTGATAGCCCAAAGCTCAGGCTATGAAGCCCAATATCCCGCCTGAAAAAAAAAAAAATTCCTCGTATCAAAACTGCTCGATGTCATACTCGTCTAACTTCTCGTTCCGAGGTCCCAAAAGTCGCACTATCTTCGTTGGCTACGCAAGGCGATGCCCCAATTCCTGCATCGATTACCCGAGAAAAGAGTTGCGTGCGGAGGTTCCAAAGAAAAATGTACATAGCCCTCATGTACCGGCATCGATAACTATTGGGCCTTGGCTTCCAGAAACTGGCACAAAGGTTGGGCCATTTTCAGATTCTTTGGGCCTTATTGAAGAACGGGCTAAATTGCAAAATGAGTAAAAAGGTTGGGCCATTCTCGTAAGTTTTGGGCCTATGCTTTAGCCCCATTCTGTACTCAGCATGGGAGAAAAGTACGCTGACCAAACAAAAGGGGGGGAGTAAAAAAAATCCACAACCTATTGCTTTGATATTAATTCAATCTTAAACCTTTCAATTAGATCAATTTAGTCCTAAACTTTTTCGCATTTGTACCAATTCAGTCAATCCGCTAATTTAGGCCGAAATTGCTAACCTAGCCATTGGCGGTCCAACATGATCTTGACGTGGACAAAATTTATATATTTTTAATAATTTTCACATTTTTAAGATTGTTTCTTTATTTTTTTTTCTTTTTTTCTTTTTTTTTTATTTTTCACAAACCGGGTGGCCGACGAGGTCACCGGCCAACCATCGCCCGACCACCGGGCGAGGGGTCGGCGACCCCTCACCTAGTCCGGGGCAGGGCCTCGTGCCCTCGCCCACATCTAGGCGAGGGCACACGGTAGCCCCCGCCCTGGTGGCGGCGAGGGCGAGGGTCAAACCCCGCTCGGATCCAAGAAAAAAAAAAAAAAATTGAGGTTCTCATTTATTTCGCGAAAAATGTAATTTTTATAAAATATTTTTCATGAAGTCATTATCTAAGAAAATAAAAAATTTCCGTTGGTTGGCTAAAATTTGAAAATAAACTAGAAAATATTTTTCGACATTTGGTATATAAAATCTAATTTGATTTTACTTCATACATTCATTTTAATAATTTTGATAATTTCATTTTTTTAAATCAAAATTTTAATTATTTTCTTTTTCATTCTTTTTCCTTTATTTTGGGTTGGTGGCTTGCCATGGTGATGGCCGATGACCAGCCCACAAAGCGAGGACGAGCTCGCCGGAGGTCGGCGAAGCTTGAGCTCGCTTAACTGGCAAGGCCGAGGCCTCGCCACCTTGGGCAAGCCTTGCCATAGGGCCGGCGAGGCCTTGAGCTTCTTTCGCCGGAATTGGGCGAGCTCGAGGCTTGCCGGCCCAAGGCGAGGCTCCAACCTCGTTAGTTGGGTGATCCTTAAGCTCGTCGGCCTAGCAGATTGGCAAGGCTCCGCCCCGCCCAAGGCCGATGAGGCCAAGCTTGCCCAATTCCGGTGAAGTCGTCCCAACCCGTGGTGGGTCGGTCGGCCGAAACCGCCGCCATAGCTGGCCACCAACCAAAAAATAAAGAAAAAAGAAAGAAAAGAAAAGAAAAGAAAAAAAATTAAAATAAAAATAATTTTGATTTTGATTTTTTATAAAAGGGGAAAGTGTGTGTGAGCCTAATGAGTGGGTTGTAAATGGGTTTTATACTCAATCCATTTAAACCTATTTATGATAGGCTCAAAACTTTAAGACCCATTTAAGATGGGCTCTTCAAGGTTGTAATGACCCATACATGACCCATTTATTTTTAAATGGGTCATATATGGGTTTAAGACTCATTTAACAGGTTTACTATTTCTCGATAGGTGGATGGATTTTTTTTTGTATAGGAGTTACTAATTATTCTGATTTTCTATAATTACTTTGTTGCTTTTCCATACGAAAAAAAAAAAAAAGAACAAAAAGTTGGATGAAAGTTTGTACGGACCATAAATTCACCTTCATAATTCTCTCTTCACTCTTTTTCATCTTCACTTAATCTCACGCTCACTTATTCCATACTCTCATCTTAGTTTGGGTTTGAGTTGTCCTAAATTGAGTTAAATATGAAATTATTTTAACAATATGGGTCGCGTAGGGTATGAGTTGGGTATGTGTTGGCTCGGTCACTAGAATAGTGAAAATGGGGCTAGGATAGATAGGCCACAGGCCCACACCTATTAGAGTGCTAGCAAATACCTAATTAGAGATGGAAAAAACATTTAAAAACTGGCCCACCCTATCGTCACGGGTCGCATGCCTAGTAATTGTTGGGGCGGGACCATGCGATCAAGGGCGAGCCGAGCCACGAGTGTCACAATGCCCGCCATCGCTCTGCAGATTATGGCGCCCCACCTGGCGTAGCTCGACTAGCATTGGAAGTGCCATGCGGTGGGCGGCTGCTGCGCAGCCTCACTAGTGTGCCAGCACGCATCACAAGGTAACGGGCTACTTTGCCTCCCCGGAATAAGAATAGCCCCGCTCTCTAGCCGACGGATCCCCTTGATTATATAATAGAAAGATACGAGTGTTGAAAGAGTGAAATCTGATGTATATATATTATTTTTGAAATACATTGTTCTAGGCTTTGACCTGCTATAATTTTTCCTCTCCATTTAATTCAACGTCGGTCAAGCCGATTTCTGCGTCCATGGACACGTGGCAAAATAAGGTCCAATTTTCGAAATAGTGTTGGGATCACGAACATCCTCTAATCGGGCTAAATGGACAACAGAGGTAAAAAGTCACGATATCTTCCTTGGAAAAACTCCAATCAAAGTGATTCTTGAGATGTTGGAAAGTTTATCATAGAATTTTTGTGATTTTATCCTTTGATATGTGAAAATTACGATTTTTCCGTCCTCATCAAGATCGAAAGACTACAATTAAAAACCCCGATAGCCAATGATCCGGTTGTACAATTTGGGCAATGGGAAGCTCTCACAATGTACAACCCAATCGTACCCTTTTGATCATCTTACCAAGGTTAACTTTCAGTCAAAATCTAGTCAAACCTCGGTAAAAATTAGATGTTTACATAGTCAATAGTCTTTAAAGGAGCTATATATTTGACTCACGTCGAGTATATATTTGGATTGAGGGAAGTGAAAGGAAAAGGGTAGAAATAATAACCTAGGAAAATATTTTCACTTGTTTGGCCCTCTAAATTAGGGAGGAAGTGGATGGAAATGATTTTAAACAGGGGTACATACTTCCCTCAAGAAGGCACATTTTTAATTCCTTCCAAAAGTGAAGAAAAATATCAAGAAATGCAAATATTGCCTTTATTTTTTGGCAAGATTGCCCGTAGTTTCGTTTTAAGTTTTAAATTAAACAAAGTATAATTAAGTTTATTCACGAAACTTCCCACACATCATTTACACTCATGCATCCGCAAAAATCAGAGGAATTTTAATCCTTTCTATTTTATCTCTTCCTTTCCTTTCATTCCCTTCCACGATTAGATCACTAAACAAATTAGTCGCGAATGAACCTCTAATCGACTTGTGCCACGTTGCATAACTATGGTGTATCTCATATGGAGAGATTTTCTGATTGCAAGCACCTTGGTGGGGTAGAGGTGATGAACTTACCAACCTTAAACCTTCGGGATGTGAGTGGTCCAAGTATTTATGGCTCAATCCATATCTAGTGGGTGTGGAACCCTTTTATGATAAGGTTTAGAAGAGATCCCCAGCGCTCATTACTCCTACCCACCCTTTTACCTTTACAAACAAATTGTAAATTTATCAAGGAAAAATTCCTTTATAGAGGAAAATTTTACTTCAGATGATCGCAAATGCAAAAAGGAATGATTTTTCACACTCTGGTTCTAACTTGAACAAAAGTAATCAACTTGAAAATAGTGCTAAACTTTTCATTTTGTATCGTACATCTATTTGTGCATGGGTTCCCGGATTTCGTTTTGGCATTTTCATGTGAAAGGCATGCTGGTCTTTGAAATCAAATGATGGAAAAATTAAACTATAAGAGGAGTGAAATTCTAGGAGACCAAAGCGCAAGGAGAAGTTAGGTTCAAGGAAATGTAAATGCTAGAAAGTAAATTAGACGTACTTAACTGAAGTTGCATGAAATGTTTATAGACGCTCAAATTAAATAACTAAACAAAACAAGAAATTCATATTAGAAGACACATAGTGAACTGAACCCTTAAACTTGAAACTAATACAGAAATTGAAAGACATTGGAATTCAAAGACCTACATTTGAGAAACTGAGTGCAAAAGCTGATCAAAATTGGACAAAGCTTGGCATTATTTTTGTAGCTTAATCCGCTGCAGAAGACAATTAATTGCTCTTAGTTTGGCTCCACGTGCTTGCACTGCTCCTCACGTCTCTTGTCCCTTCTTCAACATTTCTAAGATGGTGCTTAACTCCCTTCTCCATGGCTCACGTCTCCGAGAAACTCGCCCAGCTCTGTAACCGTTTCTGAGCTTGAGCTTCATGGGCGAATTAAGTTCCCAGGATGAAGTCATTCTTGGTCGAGTCATCTGCTGAGCTTTTCCACATGCTACTCTTTATATCCCTTATCTTCAAATGGGCTGTCAATCTTAATTGGCCTTATTTGTTACAAATATTTGTCCCGGGAAAATCATCTCCAGGCCATCCGAATTCAACTTGAAACAAAAACAAAAGGACCACGAGAAGTCGAACAATCAAGTCCTGTTCTGACTTCCTTACAGATGCAACATACGGGTGTCCACAGATTACTTGCCTTACTTTCATTGGATCGGATTCAGTATAACCGGCTCAAAAATACACAGCATGGTCGAATTCGGTAAACTTAATGTCTCATCATGACATCCACAATAATTGTCACAAATTGGGCAACTGCCTGCAATGGTCAATTTGGAACATTTTAAATCCAAATTTGAGGTGTCAGCCAAACTGTCCAACGACCTGCAATCGTGAATCCACAACTTCTCTAAAGATTCCAACTGGTCCAGACCTTCCACACTTCTTAGCTTTTCGACATTATCCTAGTCTGAGCTTCCTTAGCTTTCTCAGTTTTGAAAGATCTAACATCCATTCTATGGAACTGCAATCCACGACCTCTAGAAAGCAAAGGGATCCCAATTCTTCAAGACCACAAATCTCGACTCACTTGCTTCCAAACAGATCTACCTTTTGCATATTTGTCACGTGTGACAGAAGTACTTCTGAGAGGAAGTCACACCAAAGCATATTAAAATATCTCAATCTTTCCATTTCCAACTGAAACAGTGCGTCCGGTTTTCTAAACGTGCACTTCTCCATATAGAGGACCTCCAACTCCGCGTCAAATATACAAGAGAATTCCGACATCGAACAACGATAGAATCACAAGATTGACAAGGTTTTTAAATTGGAAAAATCCGGTGATTGCACCTTTTTGGAGGACAATGTTAGTGCTTTCAGCCAAGATGGGGTACCGATGCTGGTGCGAAAAGTAGCGATACTATCCAGCTCATATGGCATGTCTATTGGTGGCACCTCTCGGACAAGTCAACCTTGGGGAAGCTTTGGCAACTGTTTAAGCTCAAGACATAGTTCTAAATTAAGTGTTTGGAGATTGGAGAGACAACTCACCGTGGTGGGTAATCTGGATATCGTGTGTCCGATAAGTCTAGGATCCTCAAAAGGATAGTCTCCCAATTTTTCTTGTGGATTTCGCCGGTCAAGTTTCGACATCCTCTGGCATCTAACTCTTCAAGCTTCTCCACTAGCCCGATCTCACTTGGTAATTTTGTTATCCCCCTCATGTGGCTTATCCTAAGTACTTTTAGTTGCTTTAGGTTGCCGATTGAATCGAGTAATCCGGATATCGTGTATCGACAAGTTTAGGATCCTCAAACAAGATAGGCTCCCAATTTCTTTAGGGACTTCGCGGTCATGTTCCAACAATCGCTAGCATCTAATTCTTCAAGCTTCTCCACTTGCCCGATCACACTTGGTAATTTTGTCATCCCAATTATGTGGCTCATCTTAAGTACTTTCGGATGCTTTAGATTTCCGATTGAATGAGGTAGGTGAAAAATACTTGTCCATGACAAATCCAATTCGACTAGTGATTGTAGTTTTCCAACCGAGTCCGGAAGTTCCTTTATCTTTGTACACCGATATAACTTCAACCGCCTAAGTTTCACCAGCCCTCCAATCGAGTATGGCGGTTTGTTGATCCGCTTATGTGATACATCCAAGGTCAACAATGACTTCAAATTACCAAACGTCTCCTAAGTCTGAATTTATCCGGCATATCGGGCATGACAATCTCTGTCAAAGCTTCTAGACATCCAATTACTTAGCAACTCTTGAGCAGATCGACATCCGTTCAAGTTCAAAGTAGTTAGGCGCTTTAATTTACCAATGGATGGGTCAATTTCAATTAAGTTGCAACAGCCTTCAAGAATCAATCTCTCCAAGGACACTAACGCGATAAACTAGGTGTTCTCGTTAAGTATTTGCGATTCTTTGAGATCTAGTACTTTTAATTTACTTGCCTTTTGCAAAACAATTTGATAAAATATATATCGATAAACGTCCTAAGCAAATAAAATGACGGAAGAAATATACAAGGAGTTGGACTCAGTATCATACTCCGATTTGGTTCCAACCAATCCATTCATCCGTAATGTCATTTGCATGAAAGGTCAAGAACGACTAAATTAGTCGAAGGAAAGTTTGCCACAAACTCGTCGGACTTGTGAGGGCAATATCGCCAGGAAAGCCATGTTAAACTGGAGAGAATATTATTGAAGTCTCCAACAAGGAACACCCCATCCCCTTGAAAGAACCTCAGGTTTGGTAAATTAGCAAATTCATCACGTGTCAGAACATCTCCATGATATCCTAGTGACATCGCTTTAATTTTTCCTTCTCTCCGACAATGGAAACACCAAGAAGTCCACATGTGAAGGTCAAAACCAAACAATAGCAAGCACTAATAGCGATTAGTTTACAACGATGCACAGGAAAATAAATTGTTGTACCCTTTTTATACCTCTTTCCTCTTTAGAATGCTCGGGGCTTCGTCATGATTCCATACTGCTACGCTCACAAGGATCTTGAAATTCTCTCGACGGACGATTTCCCTTCCGAGGTCTCGCACTTGGTCGTGCATCCAAAAAGTATTGTCGTCTTTGATTTTTACAAAGGACATGAGAAAGAGGACTTGATGGCTTCGTATGGGCAGTATTTATGGTCATCCCACATATAGAATGGGTATGTCTTATCCACATTAACAAAAAAACAAGCTATATCCAGAAAAACTTGCTTCTGTTCATTATCTAACATATCATATGATATCATCAATGTATCTCGGACTTGCTTGGGAGGAGCAATTTGTAGCTTTGTCAATGTGTCTTCCCATAATTTTTCGGATTTACCATTGAGGGATGAGCCAATTACCTCAAGAGCTAAAGGAAGCTTTCCCAAAGTATGGACAATTGTGTTAGAAAGGGAGACACGATCTGGTGGAGAGTCTCTTCTAAAAGCACGCCCTACTTGAAAAGCTTGAGAGCATGATCAAATTCCATTTCACGTACCATTATGTCGAAAAATCTGCAATATTTTTACAGGGCCTTCACTTGTTGCTTCTCCGTCAATCTTTAGGATACTTTTGTACCTAGTGGTTATGATAATCCCGCTACCAAAAACCGAACCAGTCACCTTTCTCCGCTAGATTTCTTAGCTGCTCTTTCTTATCCACGTTATCAAGAACTATGAGACATTTTTTTATTTCTAAGTACTCCTCTCTTAATCATGTTGATCGCATCATTCGCGCCATGAATTTGGTCGATAGAATGAGGACCAAGGAGCTTTGCGTAACAATTGCTTTTGCACTTGTACCACACCACTTCCTCGCGATGATTCCCCAACGTCTTGAGGAAACAACATCGGTGGAAGCTAGAAACTAGTCGGTTGAAAACAACCTTGGCAAGTGTTGTTTTGCCAACACCGCCCAGATCCATGGATTCCGAGAAATTTTACACCGTCGGATTCCAAATCCAACTCTTTGATTATAGCTTCTACACGATCATCAACTCCAACTAGATCTTCATCCACATTTTCGTATATGACCTTCAGCTTAACCAAAACATTGTGAATTACAGAATGTATCAGAGCTCCTTGGCTGCCATAACGTAAACAACATGTTAGGGTTAGCTTCTATATTGCAAAACTACTCCCTAAGTGACTCAATTGCCCTCACATATTGAGGAAATTACATAAAAAAAAAAATCCCGACATTAAAACATTCTCATTTTTCCCGATCTCTGTACGCTCCCCAACTTCAGTCACCAGCTTTGACCAAAAAAAAAAAAAAAAAAAAAACACTTCAGTCACCATCACATCGGCCAGCCATGCCGCGCCTCCCCCCACCGTCACCATCGCGTTCCAGTGCCAACGCCGATCGTGCCCCGGCCTTGCCTTAAACCTCTACGTCACGTGGGTCGTGGCTTTGCGACCGGTGGGGATGGCGTCGCCAGCCCTGGGCGACGGCAATTTTGGGGTCGCCCAAGGTTGGTGACACCGGATATGGGCTCGATGACATCAGATCGGATGTCCCAAGCCCCGATCCGACTCGCCACAGTGAGTGAGAAAGAGAAAAGGTCGGGGGCAGATGGCTCGGCGGCGGCTTGGTGTCCGGCTGGCAACCAAGAAGGGATAGCGACTGACGGATGAGGTGCTGCGGAGGCTGGCCGGCGGCTTGGAGATCTGTTACTGTTCGTGGCTACTGTGCCAGTGACTGAGAGTGGGAGGAGAGAGATTCAGGATGAATAGGGTGCGCTACCACCGCAATAGTGCCATCACCGGAGCTATCGCTGCAATACGGCCGACAGCAGCCACTATTGGCCACTGCCAGTGAGAATTCCATTCTCGCCACGATAGTAACCAACAGCAGCAGCGGCAGTGGCCGCGACCAACCGCTATTTGAACTATATAGAAGAAGCGACCAGATGAAGAAACTATACTTTCACCAACGATACCGCAATTAAACTGAATCAAGAGGAAAAAGGAATCTACATACGACAGTTGAGAAGTTTAAGACATTTACCCTTCATGTGCCTGCCAGTTCCATCCCCTTATCTTGCCCACCTCAATGAGAGCCCTTTCCCATGACCCTACTTCAGTGGAGAACTCCTTCTGGTGCTCCGAAAGAGCTTGTCTATATAAGTTTACTTCGAGTTCGTCTGGTCTGAGCTTGACGACATCGGGTTCCACATCCAAGAAAATGGGCAGAATCTCTTTGTTCCCATTCGATTTCGAGGTGCACTCGACCATGTGTGCGAGCTCCCGGAGGCACCAGGGACTTGAAGCATAAGTTGTGGAGAATATGGGAATATAGATCTTGGAGTCCTCAATTGCTGCTAGAAGCTCACGAATTTTCTTACCCACAGGGAGGGATTCAGTGTCCCTATAGACGATGATCCCAGCCCCCACCAGGCCATGGTAAAGACAATCGGTGAATTCTTGACGGGTGTCTGGCCCTCGAAAACTCAGAAATACATCATATGAATGTCCTGATGACGCCTGTGAATTCGACCCTTTCTCCATGGTAGGATCTGTAAACGCCCACAAGTATCTAATCCTTTCTCTCTCAGAGGAAAGTTTGCTTTGAGCGTGCTTGGATCTGAGCGTGAGCTTTCAATATAATTACGCCTCAGTCTCTGGCGTCGGTGGGGTAGGGAATAAGGCACCAGATTTCGAATATTCCTTGAGTCAATATAATAATAATCTTTTATTTTTTCTTTGGATGCACCGTCGTCTTTTAATCACTTTGTTTGGTCTTCGTGTAGACCTTGCCTAGTTGCCATCGGGTTGGCCACCGAAATTCCCAAATAAATATTAGAATGCGTATTTTTTATTTAAAAACACCATTTGTGTAGAAATACACGTGAATAGCTTCCAAAGTGAAAGAGACTTATCTGTCGTTGGAATTAATGTAACTACTAAAATAAAATTTGAAACTATCATATATGTATCAAAATCTTACCCTTACTTTTGCGAAGTCTTCACGTCGTGATGTTACCCATAAAAGCGATTAAAGTAAAATAAGAGATTGCAAATAGTCAATTGCATTTTTACTTAGTTACAAGTGACTATGCCCTACCTTTTCAAATAATCATTTATAGTTGAGTAGTGGGACACAAATAAGCCAAATGCTTTTTCAAATTACTAATTGCATGGTACAAGCACTAACAATATGGAAAGACATATGATATCAAAAATTTAAACCTAACGATGACTACACAAAAAACACTAACAATATATTAAATATTTGCGAGATTCACTATTGCCAAACATATCAATCACGATTGCACAAAATCAAATCAAGGGTATCTAGCATCCCACTCAAAATAAGGTGATTGTAGTGAAAGAAACTTGAGTTCAGAAATTAAGATGTGAAATAGCCTAGACATTGAGATTTAGTAATGGAGTAATGTCAAGAACATTATGTGGTTGAATAAAGTAAAAATCATTTTCAATGTACTTCATTCATTCATGGAAAAAAAAAAATGCCATAAAGAGACGATCAATGAGATCACCAGCATAATCGACATTGGAGAAGGCATTCAACATAAGAGAAGGCTTAAAGTACATTATGTGGTTGAATAAAGTAAAAATCATTTTCAACGTACTTCATTCATTCATGGAAAAAAAATGCCATAAAGAGACGATCAATGAGATCACCAGCATAATCGACATTGGAGAAGGCATTCAACATAAGAGAAGGCTTAACTAAGGAATGAAGTACATTAAAGGCTATGATATAACGAACCGGTCACAGAATTGCAGCATAGTGAGTAGTTGACGGGACATGAATTAACCGATAACATAGCTGCATAGGGTAAGATAGTATATATCCCAAACAGAAGACATCAAGCCCTAAGAAATAACAATGTTTTCCTTTCTTCTTCTTTTTTTATCTCAAAATGTTGAACAAGAAACCACTTAATTAAGGTCTTGAAATACCAGAAGTGTAATCATCAGTCATTAACATAGATTAGCAGCAAGATATTGCCTTGATCAGACTTTCGCAAAAAGAGGCAAGGTCACGAGAGCTGGATAAAAAAAAACCAAACCGTTCAACAGTAGCACAACATGTTGTAAATCAAGCACGTGGTGCCTCTTTCAAACCATAGAAGGCTCATTCGAAAACTGTAGGCCTTATACGAATAACAATCATATGGCTGCACAGCATGAAGGTCGTCATCAAAAGACGCATTTCGGACATCAATTTGTTACAAGTCCTAATCATGTGTTGGAGCAAGAACCAATAGAGTGTTAACAAATGTAAGTTGAGCAATTGGCTCACGATTTTCCTAATAGTCAATGCCATACTACTGTTTAATGAATTTGGCTACTAAGCGAGCCTAATATTGTTCAATAAAATCATCAGAGTGAGTCTTAACTTAATAAATCCACTTGCAACTTCTTGTAATTTTTCCCCGGGGGGGGTGTGGTTTGGTTTGGGGAATCAACCAAATCCTACATATAAGTCCTTTCTAAAGCTTGCCCTTCCTCTAACATTAGTTTCTGCCATTGAGTGTTGGAACAAGACTCTCCATAGGATTTAGGTTCATGAAGATGAGCAAAATAACAATGAAAATCAAGATGACATATTGAAGGTAATCCAATCAGAGCGTCGCATGTAAGGTTCAAATTTAGGGGGTAGTAATTAATGTGAGGAATTGGTGCGCATTGAGAAGAGATAAACTAGAGGTAGAGACGCAACCATTTGCATGCGATAACTATTTGTAGAGCACATACTAGGTGTATTGAAAGCCATTACTTTACTCCAAAAAAAACAATAAAGTCTCATGGTTGTATGCGGTTTCTGAAATTGTTCAGTAAATTCTTGTCTATTAGTCACATTTATAATATATGCCAAAAAAAATAGGACGCGGTTTATGAATTTGTGAATATCCGATAAACTCGTTTTTCTAATTCAGAAAACGACAGAGTAGATGCTAACCCCACTAATACTCACGTGATTCTTGTCAATCTTCTTCTAAGTTATATTAAAATATATACTCAATCGAGCGTGCGAGCATTCTTCGAAGTAGTTAAAAGGCGAGATTCCTCTGAAGAAGAATCGATCACCTTGATGCTTGCAATCTTCTCGGTTTCATTAATCAATCAATGGGATGTCATCCTAGAAGTTTCCTCCTCCCATTCATCTAATAACAATACTAAAATCTAAAGCCTATTAACAAAGCTAAAAAAAGGGGCGGCACAAAATTATAGATTCATAGCTTAAAAAGTAGAGGATATAAAGTAATATCGGGATGGAACATGAAGATGTTTTTGAGCTCAGAGAAAATTTTCAAAATCCGTATCCATATCAAATGCGCTTCTTAGTTATTGACATTTGCAGTAATGTTCATTTTAAACAAAGATCCTTAACTAACAGATTAAACTACCCCCCTATCACATAAGTGTATTTTGTGCAGGTCACACAATTTATGTGATGTTAGCAGTCTATTAAAATTACTCGTGTAACATGCATGTCATTCTATTTAGAGCTCAAATGTTGAAAATATTCATTCCTCATTAACTTGTTACATCAAACGGCACAACTGTTATATAAAATATCTTCTCCCCTACCACTATTATTTCTCTCTCTCCCCATTGTATTGCCAAACAACATCAATATCCTTGTCCCCAAAGGTCGCCGCCGCTCCTCCAATCGGCACCACTGAGCCCTTTGTTTGCAGCTCCTCCAATCGGCACCACCGAGCCCTTTGTTTGCATCTCTCTTATGGCCCGACTCAAAAATAGAGGACACCTAACCAGGTTGGTTTGACCAAATTGTTGACTTTGTGAAAGAATTTAAAGAGCTGAGGAGAGCATGGATTGACCTGATCTCTTTCACGTTAAAGAGCGCCTTATCCACTGGAGTCACCCCTCGTTTTTGTGCTAACGGGCAATGCTCAATATCTATTATACATTTTTTTTGTAAATTTTCCAAACGGTTCAATGGGACGATTCAACCAAATGACCTTAAAACTGGAATCCAAACCGGTTCTTTGCCCGGTCCTCGTTTGGAAACATTGCTTGACACAATTACAAGACCTAATTATTACACATGAATAAAAATTGAGGAAAATATTAAATAAAAGCGTGAAGTGGAGATGTTTTTAAAAAAGGAACCAAAGTGGATGTTGTCTCAAATAAGAGCTTAAAGTGACTAATTTAATCTCATATAAGGACCCAAGTTCACCGGCAAGGGAAATCTTATTTACGGCCAGGGGCATTTTTGTCAAAGTACAATTATTTCTTTATTTTTATTTTTTTTCTCATTCTCTCTTTTTTTTTTTTTTTTTTTCTTTCATCTTCCTCACGCTCCTTCTTAGCTATAGCTCCCCCCCACCTGCAACTCGTCGAATGACCAGGACCAGGATTTCATCCACGCCTCCATCTTCCACACTGTCATCAGACCCTCCCTTTCTGCCAAGATCTGATGCGTCCTGAGCCCTAGATCAAGCACAATGGAGCCGAGGTCAGACTCATCTTGAGGAATTGAGGATTTGGTCGTGAGAAGGCAACCGAGATCGAACAACTTGAACCTGACTTCTCGTTGCCTAGACCAACAAGAGCCGATGTAAGGACGCGAAGCTCCCGAGCAGGTGGGGGAGCTATAAGGGAAGGAGGAGGCATGAGGAAGATGAAAAAAAAACAAAATTAACGAAAAGAAAACAAAAAGAAAGAGAGAAGGAAGAAAGAAAAGAAAAAGACAAATGAAGAAAAAAGTCCTTTGACGAAAACACCTGACTGTAATAAGATTTAACTGGCTGATGAATTCAGTCCTTATTTGAGACAAGTTAGCCACTTGAGGCCTTATTCAAACAACATCCACTTTAAGATTCTTTTAAGAAAACGGTCTCATTTGAGGCTCTTATTTAAAATTTTCCCAAAAACTTGCTAGCTCTCATAGTGATAATATTGTGATAAAGCAGAGGGGCGAGCAGCACTAACCTGGCGGTGATATGGTGGTTACTTGATGTTGACATTATCTAAGGTTGGGCAATGGCACTAACTTGGCGGTGAGCGGCCCTAGCTTGTCTGATGACTGGTTCGTTGACAAATAAGTGTCCAAGGGTGGCGGGGTATGAAGGCACAGATTGGATGAATTTGTGTCATCCCGGTGCGTCGAGCCTTCGTCCGTGGTGGAGTAGGGTCGTGATGGGTGTCAATTCAGCAATGTGATTCTACGATTCAAAGTCTTTCTTAGTAGATCGCTGCAAAGGCTGTCTCAATGGTGATGGCAAGTTTCAATTGAAGGGTTATGCTTGCGAGAGACCAATGAACTAAAGGCCTTTTGTACATACTTGGAATGTCTAATACACTCCATATTCTGAAGGAGGTTTTCAGTTCATAATTTTGTCAAATAATGGGTGTCGAGACGATTTTTTACTCTTAAAATTACGTTTTCCTATATATTAACTTAAATAGTTTGAATTCAGGTTTTGATTTAATGTTTAACATCTCAAATTTTAAAACTCGGAAACAGAAATTCAAAGCTAGCGTTTTAATATGGTTCATAGCAAGAAAACTCTCTTGTTAAATATCTATGGGTTGTCGTCCGCGTGACAACGAGAAAACATGATCTTCGTCTTCTGCAGTATTGCTTGGTGATTGGATTTGGTTGTTGAATGTGGAAACATAGAAATAATCTTCATCCTCAATCGCAGAAAAACAATAAAATAACATAAAAAAAAAAAGAGAAGAAGATTGAATTAGAGGGCACACGGTTTAAGAAATTGCTCAGGAAATTATGGTCCATTATTAGAAGATATGCGAAAAAAAAATGGAACGCTATTTATTGTCCATTATTAAAAATTTGCATCTTGGACAATGTTTTATGGGTCCATAACCATTGCCTTTTCAAAGATAGTTGCAGGACTAGTTATTAAAGCCAACTGGATTATTCCGTTAATGAATTATAAAGGACCATAAATGGGGTATATTGTTTTGTTGGCTGATCATAATCAAATTTTGTAGCACTTTCATTTTATATCGATCTAGGCCGAGGATAATTAATAAGTCCGATTTGGCTGAAAAAAGAAAAATTAATAAGTCTGCCTCACCAGTCACTAATTATTTGTCTTGATATTTTATTATGGTGCGAGTCTTGGTCTTTGTTTTTTATTTTTTCACTAATTAATAAGTATAATTTGGCTGAAAAAGAAAAATTAAGAAGCCCGCCTCACTAGTCACTAATTATTTGTCTTTGTCTTTTATTATGGTGTGAGTCGTGGTCTTTTTTTTTTTTTTTTTCGCTAGGACGAGTCTTGGTCTTTGGTAAACCTGCCAGCTGGCTAACATGGATGGAACCTTAGATAGTGACATTCTCCCTTAAGTTAAGAATGAACAATTGCCTTTTGAAAATTGGTTGTGGGTAACGACAAGGAAAAATTCTGAATAAAAGCATAAAATTATTATTATTTTCTCAATTAAAAGTCTGAAGTGAATTTTATTCCAAATAAGGATCTAAAATGGCAATATCTATTTCAAATAAGGACCTATATTTTAAGATGGTAAGGGTATTTTCGTTTTTTTTATTTTTTTAAAATTTTTTCCTTTTAAATTTTTTTTTTATTTCTTTTTTTTGATTTCTTTTTTTTTTTGTCGGTGGCTAGGAAGGGCTAGGCGAGGGTTGCCCTCGCCCAATTTGGCAAGGGCCACCCTCATCGACAACAGGTAAGGGATGGCCCCACTTTGAGTGAGGGTCCCTCGCCAACCGCCAGGGTAGGCCCTCGCCCGCCCTCGAAAGCCCCAAGCGGAGGGGCCTCCAACCACCCCTTGCCCAAGCGAGGCCGGGCCTTGCACTGTGGCTTTCGAGGTCGGCCTTGCACAAGGTGGAGGGCCGGCCCCGCCCATCGTCGACAAGGACGGCCTTGCCACAGTGAGGGTTCCCAACCCTTATCGGGCTTATCCGGTTGGCTAGCCGCCATCGGATAGAACAATTAGAAAAAGGAAAAAAGAAAATATAAATTAAAATTATCTTTGGACGAAAATATCCTTGACTGGTCGGAATAAATTTGCAAACCGGCAACCAAAGTGAGATTAGGCCTTTATTTGAAATTCTCATGGCCATTTCAGGCCCGTAGTTGAAATTGACATGCCACTATAGGTCCTTATTTGACACAAAATCCACTTTATGTCCTTATTTGAGAAAACGATGGCACTTCATGCCCTTATTTAGAATTTTCCCTAATGATAGAGAAATACACTATTGTAGCAGAAGCACAACAAATATGATATTATTTTAATTTTTAAAAATAGAATTAGGTGGGAAGACTACTTTTGTTTATGGAAGACTACTTTTGTTTATGGATGTACTTACGCACTACCATCATTAAATTATTGTTGTTATTAGTTGTAATCTCGCTAAAGCCGATTCAATGTATCCCCACATTTCACGTGTATCTTTGTGAATGCAGCCAACACTAGAAAGACCATGGAAACTTATGGAGACTTCTGGCAATTATGACAAAAGGGCAAACAAGACAATAATTAAATGTCTAAATCTTGAAAATGTTATATTGTTTGACAAACGTCACTTTTCAGACATCCGATAAAAAACTTGTTGCGGGAAGAAAACGACAAGTAGATGATAATCTCTAAAATTGTTAAATGATTCTTGTCCATCTTCTTCTAAGTTATAAACTTCATTGAACGTGCGAGTATATTCCAGACCAATTATAAAGTGCATAACATAATATTTTCCTTTCGATAAACCATGCAATGCACTAACCAAAACACGAGCCCAACCACATATTTCCTCAACCCACGCACTTTAAGAATCAATTGGGGAAAATTAAACCCTTTCGTGGCATCTTATTTAATAAGATTAGATCAAGCATTGAATGGATTCAAGTTAGATTGTTTTTTTTTTGGGTAAAGATGCCAAAAAATGTTTTGGACATACATCGAAAATGTTTATATTGGTGAACTATTTCTAGTATATCTCATATTGGCATGTTAGACTACAATATATGGAAATTGAATTAGCGCTCATGGTCGAACTACGTCTTGAGATATGAAATATGTTCACAGGCCGGTTTCATTTTGGCATTAATCACAACAAATGTGATTTCCAAGCTTAACTACAACCAATGTAGTTTTCAAGCCTTATCACCTGGTGAAATGTGACTAGGACTGAGCATCGGAGCATGCTTGGGGCGGCGCAACCTAGGCATGGCTGGCATGGGCCTAGATACTTCACAAAAATTAAATTTAATATTATGAAAAATCTCAAACCGGTACATCTATGACAAATTTACTCCAAACTAATTTTTTATCACCAAAACCCCATCTTGGCACATATGTGGCAAATTTACCCCAAACTAATTTTTGATTACCAAAAACCTCAAACTGGTGCACATGTGACAAATTTACTTTCCGTTATTAGATTAATATCACGAAAAATAAAACATTGATAAACCTATGATAAACGGAGTAGTAAAATCCTAAACCTGGCATACCCGTCAACCTGTCACATGTCATCTAACTTAGAAATTTCATTGTAAAATTTAATAAAAACAATCGAGAATAAATTTATCACATGTGTACTAATTTGATGTTTTTGGTAGTCAAAAATTTATTTTGGGTAAATGTGTTATAGTTGTACTTGGTTGAGGATTTTTCGTGGTATTAACTCCAAAAATTAATTTAAACAAAATTAAATGCAAAAAAAAATTGTAATATTTTTTCAAATGATGAAAAAATGAAAAAAAAAAATTGAGGGAAATTAATAAAAAAAAAAAACACTCATTCAATTAAACCAAAGTGAAACCCAGGTGCATATTCAAATAATTTGAAAAAAATTACACATAGTGGTGCTCTATTAATGCTTACACTCAAGCAACCGTGTTCTTCACCATGATCCGGATAATACGGTACCGTCATTGTTCTCATGTCCATGTTAGGCACGGTTCCTCAGAAGTCAATCATTGTCCATTGTCCGTATGCCTTGTCAATGCCTCAAAACTAGGCACTTGATCATCTTATATACCATTGGGTGTAGAGTGTTTTCCCCTCTCTTTTTTTTTTTTTTTGTTCTGAATCTACCAATTCATTTATATAGCCATTAATTTCTGAAATTTCTACCTATTTTTGCTATTATTTGTAATTAATTGTATTATAGGGTTCTAGGAAAAGTGTTAGAAAAGTCATAAATCTATTGCATTGATGTCAATTAAGTTTCAAATATTTTTTTTGATACCGATTCAGTCCTAATTTTTTTTGGTCTTTGTGCCAATTCGGCAAAAGTCGAATGGTCGCGAGGGTGGCCTTGTGTTGGGCTGGTGGGGCTCGCCCTCACCGGATTTGGCGAGGGTTGAGTCTCACCGACCATGGGTGAGACCCTATTTTGCCGGATCCAATGAGATCATGCCTCGCCCTAGCCCGGCGAGGGGCTCGAGCCTTCGTTAGTGGGTTGCGGTGAGGCTTGCTATCGCGCCGTTCGTTGGTCATTGGCGAGGGTGAGCCTCGCTAGTGGCCAGCGATGCTCTCCAAAGGCTAGCAAGGTCCCTCACCGGTCGGAAGAAAAGAAAGGGAAAAAAAAAAAAAAGATTTTTAAACAAAAATAAAAAAAAATAGAAAAATATTAAAATATTATTAAAAGTTATCAACGTCATCATTTGGCGATGCCACGTAAGCCGACCGGCGCCCACGTCAACAAAATGCCGCCAAAATTAGCTAGAAAGATTGAATTGACACAAAGACAAAAAAGATTAGGATTGAATTGGCAAAAAAAAAGGTTTAGGAGTCAATTGGCACCAATGCAATATATTTATGACTTTTTGATACTTTTCCCTAGGGTTGTGCATACTTTAGTCTTTAGCTTAACTTTAACATTTAGATTTCCCGCTATCTCTAAAATGTAGAAGAACTTACAAAAATGTCATAGAATCTGGTAAATCTCGCTGAACCTCTCACTTATCATCCTGTCTTTGCATCAAATCACTTTCTTTTGCGTCGCTCTCACACTTGCCCATCCACTACTGGAGTGATTGATTCCGCGAATTGCTATGACTTTTTGGCCTTTTGGATAAACAAATGCAAAAATGGTAAATTGCTAGGAGGGCGACCATGCTTTATTCTACTCGAAGAGGATGATTACGATGAACCTTTTGCCTTCACCTCCTTGTTTCACCCAATTCTTGTGGGGTTGTGGAGAAGATGAAGAAGCATTGCGTCAACGCCATTGACATGATCGATTGGATGAATTCGGAGGAATGACTCCCAACGTTTTTAGTCTCAGCATTTTGATGAATTGCCTCTGCCAATTGAAAAGGTCCAATCTTGGACTTGAACTCACAACTGCGAGCTTTAACACTTCGATCAATGGGCTTGTTGGTAACGCTAGGGTAGGCATTCGATTGCTAAAGCAAATGGAAGACACAGGCTGGGAGCTAGATGTTGTCATATAATCCACGGTTATCGCACAGTAAGACCAGTGGTAGAGGCTTTTGAAGTTCTCTAACATTATGATTAGCCTGGGAAGTCGCCCAAATGTTGTCACTTATAATTCCTTGATACATGGCTTATGTTGCATAGGCAAATGGAAATAAAGCAATGATTTTGTTAAAGGATAGAACGCAATTTGCTGTCCATCATCAAAAAATTTGCATGTTGGAAATGTTTTAATGGTCGACAACCATTGACTTTTCAACAATAGTCGTGAGAAGTGTTATCGGAGCCAATTAGATTATTCTGTTTATGGATTTTGAAGGACCATATATGGGGTTTACTTTTTTTGGCTGGCCAATCATAATTAAATTTGGAAAATTCAAATAATAATCTGAAGTAGACTCATTTTCTCAAATAAGGACTTGAAGTAGACTGTCTCAAATAAAGACCTAAAGTAGCCACCAACGAGTTCAGTTCCTTATTTGAGACCTGGTTTAGGCACTTTAGGTTTTTATTTGAAACAATATCTATTTCGGGTCCTTATTTGTGAAAATAAATCCACTTCAGATTTGTATTTGAAATTTTCCCATTAAATTTTGTCACGCTTTCATTTTATATCAATCTAGGTCAAAGACAACTAATAAATCTTATTTGGCCTAAAAAGAAAAATCAATAAGTCTAGCTCACTATTCACTAATTTTTTTTTTTTTTTTTTGGTAAAGACTATTCACTAATTATTTGTCTTGGTCTTTTATTATGGTGTAAGTCTTGGTCCTTATTATATCTTCCAGCTAGGTAACATAAATGGGACCGTAGGCTCCATTTGTTTCGTGAGAAACATAAAACCATGTGATCCATCAAGGATGCTTGAACCAAAGCCCCCTCGTCAATTGGGAGGCTCTTATCATCCATGAACACAAGTATTGGCACAGTTCCTTCATTTGTGAGATCTTTTTTTTTTTTTTTTTTTTTTGGGTAAGGGCATCTTTGTAGCCTCCAAAACTCAAGAATGGATCATAGGGATCACTTCCCCCCCTCCCGTCGGTGTTGGAGAGATGAACATCGATGTAGATGCTCTGCCATTGCTCTTGTTTTCTGCATGTGTATTGCTTTCACTCCTTTTCCTCGTATTGAGAAAATTATAAGTGAACACCGAAAGAAGAATGGGCGCAACAAGCACCACAAAAGAACACCTGAAAATGAATTGATGCACTCCGTCATTTGCATTGCTATGGCTCTTCCCTTTATCCATGTAAGTCTGATAGCAAAGAGAAAAAAAGAAACGCTTTCCTGTAGCGCAAAAAGATAGGTTTATAAATGACCATCCTGCGGTCACTCCCCAACCAACACAAACGACGCCCTCCACCTCCCCAACTTCTCTCTCTCTCTCTCTCTCTCTCTCTCTCTCTCTCTCTCTCTCTCTCTCTCTCTCTCTCTCTCTCTCTCTCTCGTCATGGCCCGACTAAAAAATAGAGGCATCTTGCTCAAAGTTGCAATGACGCTTGACTAGATCTAGCGTCACGTTTGAGTAATTAGCATGCATCGAGCTAGATAGATGCAGCATTGGAGCTCAATTAGATCTGATGTTGAGCCCAATGCCGCGGTGGGCTGTCATCGAGGACTCATAACTCAAGAACATATATGTTATTCTGTCATCGAGGACTCATAACTCAAGAACATATATGTTATTTCAGCAGCCAAGCGCAACACCAAATTGGGTCGGTGGGATATTTCTCCCTACATAGCATGCTCATGCCAATACATGCGTTTTGCAAAAGAAATCTTTATTATAAAGAAGAGACTTCTTCGAAGATTCCATTTAAATTTTTCTATGAAACCAAGTTAATTACCTTTTAGAAAATTCGGAAAGCAAGTCAAAGTCTTCCACCATCTTGCTTGCATACTTGCAAAGAAAGCGATAAGGCAAAAGCCAACAAGACCTACTCAAAAGAAAGGAGGGAAAAAGACTTGCGAGGGAGAGCAAGTCAAAGTCTTCCACCATCTTGCTTAATTGACACCCAAGGGATTAGGCAAAAGCCGACAAGACCTACTCAAAAGAAAAAGGGAAGGATAAAGAGGAAAAGATTGGGGAGGAAAAGCAAGTCAAAGTCTTCCACCATCTTGCTTGCTTAGTTGCATTGAGAGACGAGAGATCATTATTTATCTTGAAAATATTTTATAAACTTAATTTATAAATGAAGTGATGGAAAAATCAATCACTATTGTCGCAACCCTCTTTTTCCATTGGGATAAAAAGAAATGGGTTTAGGGGATTGCCTAAAAACAGGCCAATGGCCCATCGAATTTGGGCGCTCTCTCCAAGATCATAACCCACGTGACGTTGGGTTTTGTTTTAGTTCTTTAACAACCTATGTAATTATAGGAATCACCACTAGAAATATGGTTGGCTAGAAACCAATAAAGACGCTGGAGTGTTGTTAAAATTTCTACGCAACCAAGGAGATTTCAAGGAAGGGGACTTGATTAGACTAATGTCTATTAGCGTCATTTCGGTACCTCTAACTTGAAAGGTCATTATTTAGGTGGTCATGTGATATTGATAATGAATTATGATTTTAAGGTATCAAGGCCGCTAAGTCGTCATGCAAAATTTTTTTGTGGCTTTGTTTTCTTTGACATTTGAACTAGCCCTAACCTAATCTAGAAAAAGAAATTAACAATCAATGTATGAAAGAGCGTAATAAGGTGAAATCAGAATAAACAATACGCAAACAGTGACCTAACATTTGTCTCTAGGAACAAGCAACACCCTGTTGTAAAGCCCTATGAACTTGTCCAAATTGGGTTCAATTTTTTACCAAGGATATTCACACATTTTTTAAAAATAACCATAAGATGTTCATACAAAAGAACTCTAACTCAAGAAAATCTAAACTACTTCTAAACTAGAATTAACACTAAAATCTAGAAAAAAAAAATACTCAAAACCTAATTTCGAAATCTTTTCCGAAATTTTTAATTTTTTGGATTTTTTTTTAAAATATTAATTTTTAATGCGAAAATAGGGACTCGGGCCGGGCCCTGGGGCCCAGTCTGAAAATGGGCTAACGCAGGTCACCCGAATCTGGGCTCAAGGGCACAAAATGGGCTTTTACACTAAGCCCGCCCTATGACTAACAAGAGCTTTAAAGAACCCCTAATTTCAACTAAGGCCACAAAAGCTCAAGCCCAGTTTCCATTATGAATATACTAAGCCTAAAACCCAGAGCCCACTATGAACGAAATTAGCCTATTTATCAGTTTAAGCTTATCCGATAAACCCAATCAAACCTAAAACTTTTCAAGCCCACACTTCCATCCATTGCCTTCTGTAATCAAAACAGGCCCAATTTTATCAACCAAATTTCTCTTCCACTTGCTTTCATTGCCTTCCACGTTCGGTATCTACTCCCAGAACTCCAACTGGTTCTTTTACGAGGAACAATGAGCACTAATCAATACAAAAAACCAAGGTTTCATCCATCATCTACACTTGCTATTTAAACTAAGCGACATCGTCACTCCCCTACACCACCACCAAATCACCGCCGGAGTCACCAATCACTCCCCCTCAGCAGCCACAGCAACCCCGAAACTCACGTAAATTCAACACCTAATCACAAAATACTAAAACCTTAACCACGGACCACATTCACTTTATCCTGAACCGAGAATGACACACTGCACCATCGACCCCTTTCGGTCACCAGATTGACGCCGCCCACTGCCATCCGCCACCATTCGCCCAATCCTCCACAGCCATGACGGTAAGGACGAGGATTGGACATAACTTGCACAAATAAACCGACACTGTTGGCGCTCAAATTTGGCTGGTTGGGCTGGAAGAAGAAAGGATACGTTGGGTCCAAATTACTGAATAGCAAGCTGGGTAACAAAGTTGCACAAGGCCCAATGTATGAGATATCGAGAATTCAGTACCAATAACTGCTCGGGACATTAGAATAAAGATAAGGAGCAGTTATCTTATCGGATGCCCATAAAATCACGGGATAGAAGGAGCGGTTATCGGGAAGAAGATCAAATAGTCCAGAATCAAGACAATAACTGCTCGACAATGGTTATTCTTTAGCGCTAGCTATAAATAGCGACCGAAGAAACATCAATGGAGGACCTTTTTTGCAAAAATCAACAACAGAACGCATATCTTTTGTAACTTCGTTTCGTTTATCAATATCGTCGGTTTATCTTTTAACGCACAATTATCTTTTTGTACTTTTTACTTTCGTTCTCCATTAGCGTAGAATTCATCGCTTCCTTTACGAAACGACACAAAACCTGGTTACTCACAAAGAATCAAGACTTTCCCTTTCGGTGAAAGATCTTTCATTCGAGGTCATTCTCGTGAAACATCTTTTTGGCACCCCAGTTGATACCGTTGTGTTCCGTCTTTAGGAAGTGTCAATGACAAAGATAAGGAATCGGAGAGTCATTCTACCATCGACGAGGGTAACTCATCCCCGCAACATGTGGGAGAAAGGGTTGCTCGTTCAATTCATCGATTAGAACCTTAGCCCGGCCGTCGGTGTCGGCACAAAGGCGTAGGCACTAAAGATATTCATCGAAATCGATCGAGGAGCAAAGGAGAGAATTGGCACCTAACTCTACAATGATGGCTACGATGAGAAGGATGTTTGAAGAATAACGGAACAAATTGACTAGTCACATAGCCAATCATTTATCCGAGATGCTCACTCCTCTATTTACCAATATGGTTGCAGAATTGGCCTTGAAGTTTGGAACAACGAGTGGATCAAATGGAATGCGGGGAGACAAGTAGAGCCAAGTAAAAATCCCGATCATGGCCCCCCGCCTTACTCATTGTTGCTGGTACCGGGCCCTAACACAACCAGTTCAGATTCTCGCAAAGGATCGATATCGCAGGAGATCAAAATCAGACCGGTGCAGGGGACCATTTGAATTTGACCAGATCTATGGGTTCTCTTGGCGCTCACCGAGAATGTTATTGATGCAAATATGGTTAGGGTACCTACCGACCCTATAACCACGAGGAACGGAGGCATAGGGATTCATTCCCCCACTCACGATCCGGGAAGTTGCTCGGCAAGCCGGGAGTGGCGGCATGCCAATGACTAATCCTATTAATATCGGTACAATTCCTATGCCAATTTTGGGATATCAACCTAATAGGCCACACCCGGCGCTTTGGGACTTGGGGCTCGACCGCTATCATCCCCTAGAGCACAAGGTTAACCAAGGATATCGGGCATAAGATTTTTAAAGAGACCAGCACATGATTGAATAAGCGGCTTGTTTAGCAATGCAACGTGTGGGTTTGGAAGGAGGCGTACCAAGGCCTGTGTACCGCAAGCCATACCTCGATTGGGTAGATAATATTCCATATCCAAGGGGATACAAAATTCACGAGTTCTTGTCTTCACTAGAGAGGATGACTAATCCACAATGAACACATTAGTAAATTCACAGCCCATCTATGGAGATGTGAATAACGATAAAGAGAATGAAGTTGAGGCTTTTTTGTCGTTGTCAAAAACCGCTTTCACTTAGTCTACCGGATTGCCTTCAAACTCGGCTCGGAATTGGGAAGACATGAAAAACAAATTCCACACACAATTCTATTGCCCAATTCACGAGGTGACAATGTTAGATCTGGCCCTTTGTCAAGTAGTATAATGATGAGACGGTGGATCAAGACATTTTGCTCGATTAAAAAGATGAGGAATCGATGTTTGTTCTTCCCGCCAGAAAAAGAAGTAGTAGAAACGGCTAAGAATGGTCTCAAATTTGCACTAAAAAAGAGCGCCTTATTGGCAAAATTTTTAGATTTGTTTTCCTTAAGAGTCGCGGCTACTCAATATGACAACTGTGGAAAGAGAAAGACAAGAAACCTTATAAGGATTATAGACAAAATGTTGCGGCCTATGAGCCTCCTAAAGATTTACAAGAGGAAGATGATTAGGAAGAGGCCGTGGAGATTACGGTAGCAAAGATGACCTTGGATAAACCTTATGTATGCCAGGCCTTAAAACCTGCAAAAGTAAAAAAGTCGGTCATGGTAAAAGCGGGGGATACTCGGAGGTATTCATTTGACGTGACCAAGTTGGATGAGATTTTCGATCTCTTGGTTTGAGACGATGTAATAAAATTGATTGAAGGACAGACTATCCCGAAAGAGAGAGGAGATAGCAAACAAAAGATATTGCAAATGGCTTCATTCATAAGGTTGTACAAGAGGCGATCCGGCAAGGCAAGATAAAATTCGCGGATGAAGGGGATAAGAAGATGGAAATCGATACCGATCCCTTCCCGCAGATGGTCGGGATGTCGTTAGTGACCATCAAAAGGCCAACTAGATCGAGTGCCTTGTGGGGGAGATGTTGCGGGAGAAACATCAAAGGTATGCCTCCGATGAGGATGAAGGTGGTCGAATAATTAATGGACCTCGAGACCAATCAAGCGGATTGACTCAATGAAGGTTTCACGGGAGGGCCTATGATTATTGGTATCACGTAAACTCCGGAAATAGACAAACTTACCACGGGACTCCTTCGTGCACTCAATGGCCAGATAAGAAGAAGTTCTATTATGCGGATGGAAGAAGTTCCCAAGCAATAGGTTTGTTTATGCTTCGTCTTCAAGAAGACCCAATGCCTTGATAAGAAAGCAAACAAACCAGCTGCCATTCAAGCGATTATATGAAGAGGGACACCGGAAGTTTCAACATTGGGTGAACCAAGTGGAAATATGACTATTATGTCAAATACTCAGCGCCTCAATCGAGTGGAAGGATATCTCACCGAGGTGGCCCCTATAGGATGGGGTCCAAGTTCCAAGCGTAAGGATCAATAACCACCCTTGTCGGCACCACGACGGGTGTACACCGGAAATTTGAAGATCCTACATGATCCCCCAAAGGAACAATGGTTTGTTGGAAGGAGATATCGGTTGTTCAAAGCAACCACGCATAGGTCCGGGCAAGGATATATGTCAAGGACCCCAAAGAGGAGGGAATAAAGGAAGAAAAAGTGGTAGGAATTGCAGCAACAGGTCAATGCTCGGGGGAGCAAGGCACCCGTGTTACCCAAGATAAAAAAACCTAGTGTGGGTTAGAGAAAAGAGGAAACTTCAAATCTTTGTCGAAGGACAAGGGGATATCAAGGGAAAACAATTAAAGCCTATTGCTAATCCTGGATAGGTTGAAGAGAAGAGGAAGGAATCGGTCAAGGCAAGATCAAAGTTCGATGGAGGTCAAGCTAAATTAATTTCTTCAGCGAGGATCAAATATGGTGCAAGTAAGGCTTCCATCCGAGTTTCGAGCATTGGTCTTTCAAGGCGACCCCTACATAAGAAGAAGCATTTGAGGTCATGGAGACCGTGAAGGTTGAATTCTAGTTTATCGATGAGAAAATGGTGGAATTGAAAAGCTACCAGCTTCTAGGGCGAAACATTTAAGGGCTCTTATGGTCGTCGGAAAGATTGACGGGCGCCCGGTAAATAGGATTCTCGTGGATCTTTGGAGCAACACTAAATCGATGCCGCATAAATATTTCAGGGAAGCTTGGTAAACAGGAAAAGGAGATGGTCCGACTAATGCTACACTATCCGACTTTACCGGCGACATAAGTGATGCTAAGAGGGCGTTGATCGTGGACTTAACAATCGATTTGCGCGTCTAAACCTACCCTTTTTATAATTGATGCAGATGTGTCCTACTACTTGCTTCTTTGGGTCGAGACTGGATTCATAATACTTAGTGTGTGCCTTCTTCGGCTCCACCAAATGTTGGCCTTTTGGAATAGGACTAAGGTAGAATACGTGAAAGCCAACCATGAGACAAGCATGACATGGGCAGATTTGGTGCATGCAAGATCATGTGAAGAATGTGACACATCGATAATAGAGCCACCTCAACTAGATCTTGATAAAATTGCCCTCGGCCGCTTCAAGGATTAGGGATTTGAATGGGTCCCTAAGAGAGAAGAGCTGGCTGATCGAGAATGCAGCATATGTGATGGAACAAAATGCCTTATTACAAGAGCTGGTTGAATGATATTCTAGCTACCGGGGAGGAGACCGAGAAGTCTCTAGGGTTTGCCGATTGTATTGAGGACTTTGAGGAATCTCAATAAAAAAGAGGAGAGTAAGTTCATAGAATCGGAAGATCCTTTGATAGAAGTCAACATAGGTGATGGTGATGTGAGGCGCCTTGTATTTGTAAGCGGATTACTCGCCAAAGGAATGAAAAGCGATTTGATTGACGATCTGCGAAGGCATAGAGGCTGTTTTACGTGGGATTAACACGAGATGCTGGGTTTAAGCGGACAAATAGTTGAACATCGCCTCCCTATCAAATAGGGACGGAAGACATATAAGCAGCCACCAAGGAGGTTTGCCCCTAAATCAATTTGAAAATCAAAGAAGAGATTGAGCGACTCTGAAAGCTAGTTTCATTGAAACCGCTTGGTATGTGGAATGTCTTTCAAATATTGTTCGATAAAGAAGAAAAATGGTAAGCTGAGAATCTGCAGAGACTTTAGAAAGCTTAATGCGGCAACGCCGAAGGACGAATATCAAATGCTTGTTGCCAACATGTTGGTTGATTCCACGGCTTGCAATGAGATGATATCCCTATTGGACGGTCATTTGGGATATAACCAAATCTTTATTGCGAAACAAGATGTTCCTAAGAGTGTTGGGAAAAAGAACAATATTTGCTGAAAAAGGCCCGGATAATTTTCCTATTACTATTTACGTGACAATTAGATAGGATAAAATATTTGATGAAAGCGATAAAGGCGAATAGTAAATAACACCAAACTTTTAACGTGGAAACCCTTCAAGGTGAAGGGAAAAGCCATGGGACCGTAGTCCACTTCAAACTTCCACTATGTTAAATAATGGGATACAGCTTCACCCTAAGGTGGATTTCTCACTTTATCTTCAATTTATGGATCCGAACCTCTCACAAACCTGGATAACTCTCTCGAAGATAACTCTCTTGAAAGAAGAAGCTTGTTTCTTCCTCTATACTCAGATCTTCTTGCTTTTTGTATAAGTTTTTCTCGATTGAGGAGAACTCCTATTTATAGGAGCAAATGCAATCCCAATTGGAATTGTACGATATGAAAATCACGGTGATTTGTTTCCGGAACACTCATGATTTTCTGGATGTGGAAGATCATGTTGATTTATTTCCCGATCTCTCTTGATTTTCTTTCCCCCTCCCTTTGGCCTCTCCGATTGGGAGTGACCCACGCAACAAATCTCCCCTCACGAACAATTCGGAGAGGGTGTCAAACCTGCAAAAGTTCGACAAGCTTGCATCTTCACTATAGATAGGGATTTTGTCATCATATCCGAGCCGTTGTTGTCAAATTATGTATTTTCTTTAAGCGCAAGGCTTTTTCTTCCAACACATCACGTATCTAATGATATCCGATATTAATGTGTTTGGACCTGGGTGGAAAGTTGCATTTTTTGCTGAGGTGTATTGCGCTTTGACTATTCGAGTACAAGATATACTTCTCTTGGTTATGGCCCACTTCTTGTAGGAACTTCTTCATCCACAAGAGTTCTTTACATGCTTCCGTAATTGCAACATACTGCCTTCGGCAGTAGATAGGGCAACACATTTTGTAGTCGAGATTGCCATGAGACCGCTCCCCCCGCAAAAGTCATTAGGTACCCCGATGTAGACTTTCTTGAGTCCACATCCCCCGCCATGTCTCGCATCCGAAAAACCTTCTAATACAGTTTTATCATTATCAAAGTATATGCAGTTATTAGAAGTACCTCGGAGATACCGAATATCCATTTGACTGCTGCCCAATGTTCCTTACCGGGATTGGATAGGAACTTGCTTACCACACCAACTGCATAGGCGATATCGGGGCCTCGTGCATGCCAAATCCACGTACATTAGGCTGCCAACCCGATGCATAAGGAACCTTTTCCATTTCCTTCTTTTTCTGTCTCACTTTTTCGGCACCTTTGCTCCAAATTCAGCTTGAAGTGGTTTGCAAGTGGAGAACAAACTGCTTTGGATTTATTCATGTTAAATCTTTCAAGAACTTTATTAACATACCGTTCTTGAGATAACGAGTTTACCGTTCTGCCTTTGTCTCGGAAGATTTCCATCCCAAGAATTTGTTTTGCGGGTCCTAAATCCTTCATCGCAAATGACTTGCTTAATTCCTTCTTTAAGTTGTTGATCTTGCTTTTATCCTGGCCAACAATTAGCATGTCATCAACGTAAAGCAAAAGAATTAGGAAATTACCATCGGTAAATTTCTTGACGAACACGCAGATGATCAGCGGTGGTTTTGTTGAACATATTTTCTTCCATGAATGAATCGAACTTTCTATAACACATCTTGGTGCCCGCTTGAGCCCGTAAATACTCTTCCTCGTCTACACACAAGATTTTCTTTGCCTTTGATTTTGAAGCCTTCCGGCTGTTCCATGTAGATCTCCTCGTTTAGATCTCCATGTAAAAATGCAGTCTTCACGTCAAGTTGCTCGACCTCCAAGTTCAAGCTTGCTGCCAAGCCAAGAACAACTCGGATAGAGGACATTTTAACCACAGGTGAAAATATCTCGTCGAAGTCGATATCTTTCTTCTGAGCGAATCCCTTCACAACCAACCTTGCTTTGTATCGTGGTTGTGAGTTACCTTCTTCAGTCTTTAGTCTGAACACCCACTTGTTTTTGAGAGCTTTTCTTCCTTGTGGCAATTTGACTAAATCATAAGTATGATTTTCGTCTAAGGATTTCATCTCCTCTTGCATAGCTTTCAACCACTTCTCTTTGTGCTCGTGGAACACAACTTCTTGGTAGTTCTCTGGTTCTCCCCCGTCAGTGAGCATCATGTACTCGTTGGGAGAATATCTACGACTAGATTGTCGTTCACGGGTTGATCTCCTCAATTGAGGTTTCGACGGGACCTGTTCATTAATTGGTTCAAGTTCGGTTGAAGTAGTCATACCTTCAATGCTAGATTCAACTTGCTCATTATTAGAATCGATAGGAGGAGCGATTGGGCCAAGATCAACAGGGGTATTCGTCTATTGATTGAGATTTCTTGTGCTTCTCAAGTCCTTGATTGTCCGATCTTCAAGAAATACCACGTCCCTACTTTCGATTATTTTCCCGCTAACGGGTCCCGGTGTCTATAGCGAATTCTTCATGAGCGTAGCCCAAAAAATACATTGTTTTGATTTCCGTCAAGCTTTGATCTCTCATCCCCTGGGAATGTGAACAAATGCTCTACAGCCGAACACCTTCAAGTGGCCATAAGAAGCATCTTTACCGGTCCAGACACTTTGTGGTATGTCCCCATCAAGTGGTGCTAAAGGTGATAGGTTGATTAAGTCAACTGCCGTCCTCATTGCCTCACCCCAAAAATGGTTTGGCAACTTTTTGTTTGGAGAGCATGCATCTAATTTTTTCGCAGATGGTTTACATTTATCCGCTTCGCGACACTTTGTTGTGTTGAGGTGTTTTTGGTATGGATCTTTCTAGTTTGATCCCGAAACTTTTGCAATAATCCTCGAAAGGTCCTCGGTATTCACCACCATTGTCTGAACGCACACACTTCAATCGCCTTCCTGTTTCTCTTTCAACCTTCATATGAAATTGCTTGAAGATTTCCTGCACTTGATCTTTAGTTTTCAAGGCAAATGCCCACACCTTTCTAGAGTGGTCATCAATAAATGTTACAAAATAAAGCGCACCTCCAAGTGTTCTCGTTTGCATTGTGCATACATCGGTATGTATTAAATCTAAAATTTCAGCTTTTTCGGATGGTGGGGAATTACGAAATGCTACTACGTGTTGTTTTCCCATAATGCAATCGACACAAGAATTTAACAATTGTACCTTTCATTCTCGGTAGGAGTTGCTTTCCGGTGAGAATCTTGAGTCCTTTCTCACTCATGGATGTTATACTTCAATGGATCAAGTACTTCTACTTCATCGGGGTTGGAGTTTTGATAGTATCCCGAAAGGTTAGAAGACGAAAATGCAAATGAAATTAGACTTCAAGTGCTCTAACAATCAAGCTGAATATGAGGCTTTGATTGTCGGTTTATATGTCTTGGCTAACATGGCTATCCGATTAGTCAAAATAACGGGAGATTCTCATTTCGTGATATGACGATTAAGAGGAGAATATCAATGTCTTAACGAGAATATCTATGAACTTTACATCAGCACGAAAGAGTTGTTGGCCAAATTCCCTAATTCAGTTAGTTAGTATACATAGTATGGTACTAGAATATGGAGGCTAACGAGTTAGCACAAATGGCATCTGGTTGTCGCGTTACTAAAGAACTAGCTCGGACTATAATTACAAAGATAAAGCGGATGCCGCCTATGTCGAACGAACACTGGTGGTGGAAGCCAAGCCAAAAGAAGATGGTACTGATTGGTGGACTCCCATTGTTCAATACTTGAAAGAGCCTCAATCGTGGGACAAAAAGTTGAGATGGCAAGCATTAAAATACATGCTACTTGGGGATGAGTTGTAACGGCATACTACGGATGGAATGTTGTTACGGTGTTTGAATAGTAATGAGGCAATCTTGGTAATGGCTGAAGTCCACGAAGGCATATGTGGTGCCCATTAAGCAAGTATCAAAATGAAATGGTTATTAGAAAAACACGGATATTTTTAGCCTTCGATGACACAAGATTGCATAGATTATGCAAAGGGATGCAGATCATGTCGATACACGGTCCAATTAAGCATGTTCCCCTAGCACTATTAAAGCCTATTGTGAAGCCATGGCGTTTAGAGGATAGGCAATTAATATAATTGGCAAAATAAATCCATCTTTGACAAGAAAGCACTCATATATATTGGTTGCTACTAACTACTTTATGAAGTTGGTGGAAGCGATGCCATATAAGACCATAACCCAAAAGACCGTTAGAGAGTTTATATAGGAGCATATAATACACCGTTTTGATATACCGTAGACTATTACGGTAGATCAAGGGACCTAATTTTTTCTTGGAGTGGAAACATTAAGCTTTGTTGCTTCTCAAGGTATCAGGATGGTGCATTCCGCGCCTTATTACGCACAAGCTAATGGTCAAGCCGAGGCCACGAATAAGGTTATAATTAACTTGATTAAGAAACATCTAGAAGAGAACTCGAGAGAATGGGACCGGACATTGTCCACTTTACTCTAGGCTTACCGAACGTCAAGAGATCGGGGGACTGGAACAAGTCTGTATATGCTCACTTACGATGTAATCTTTGAGAGTTCGGCTTCAGACCGACATTCTACCTGAGGAATATTGGAAACGATGTATTTACAGCTAGATGATTTAGACGAAATAAGGGCTGTGGCATTAGATCACATGATTGCACAAAAGAAAAAGCACGTGCCCATAATAAACACGTGAAAGTCAAGTAGTTTGCCATCAGGGATTTGGTATGCAAAACTGTCCTCCCACGTGATGTACATACCTAGGCCTTCAGTAAGTGGTCCCCTACTTGGGAGGGCCCATGCCAGGTAACCGATGTGTTAAGCGGGAACGCTTACCGATTGATGGAAATTGACGGGAAGGAGTTTCCACGTTCAGTTAACGGCAAACATTTGAAGCCTTTTTACCCGACAATGTGGGAGATGAGCGACTGGAAAGAAGAAAGAGTGGAAAATGACCAAACAAACTCCACACCATCAACCAAGCCCTAGATTTCATTATTAGTAATCTGTACAGATCTTACAATGAGAAGAAAAACTGCTATCAATAAGAAAACAACAGCAAAGCTCTACGCAGTCATTATCGGGATGAAGTCAAGCTGCCTCCGGATCGCCGTCACAAAATCTTTGAGGTGGCCGTCCATGTGTGAGTTCTCCTGTTCATATTGTGCGGCAGCCGGGAACATCTCGCACGCCATATCAAAGGTGCGGTCACTTTCCTTCTCTAAACTCTCCAACTTGGCCTCTTGTGAAGACGAGACCTTGGAGGTAGACATTAAAATCAACAAAGGCCGCAACTTCAAACTCGATGTCTGCCAGTCGCGCGGTAAGACCCCTTATTTGTTCAGAGTCCCGATGGGAGATGGTGACACACGCGCCGCGCGCTCTTCTAGCCTGGGAAGCCTTGCTCCTAGACGAGCCTATTCCCGTTGAACCAAGGCAAATCGTTTTTCAGCCGAGGCCATCATCTTGCGATGCCATTCTACGACGGAGGAGACAAAGGTAGCACGGTCTTCGAGAACGATGGCTCTCTCACGAAGGACGGCCTCCTCTTCAATCTTAGCCAGATTGAGCTTGTAAGCTTCAAACCCTCCGGGAATGGGAGGGAGAAGAGCTCGTATTAACGGTAGAGCTTAGAACCGGCGATGGGTGCGACGTCCATCTCGGGAAGAAGCCCCTTCACCATTCTCTCATTTTCGGGATCACGGGGAGAGAAGGAAACTCAGCGACAAGCAACTCAAGAAGTTGTCTCCACTCTCCTACCGCTTCCATGGAAAAAATATGAACAACTTGAGGAGGATGAGGTGAGCTCATGATGGAAAGGGTAAAATGGGACCTGGATGTGGAAATAAAGAGACTCTGCTTATATCTAGCCCGGGCAAGAAACGGTTCAACGAATTATGGGATCGTGAGAACGAAGGATTAGGAGACGTTGGAAGGTGGAAGGTTTTTCTTTGCTTGTGTGACGTAAGAGGAGTTACACTTTCCGCAAGGGGCTGCGAAGGAAAACGAGCAGTTGAGGAGGTAATAAAAACCTCGCAGGCTATCATTTCCTTGGAACTCGAACAAGAATTTGAAAGGCCGCGGGTTATAGACTTCTGATTCGATTTGATTCGAAAAGATGAGGGGATTTATTAATAGATAGGATACCGCGTGTATCTCCCCTACGTGGCATAAAGATATTGACTGGGGATCGTACGGCCGTCATAGTTTCTAGGGTTAATACCATGAAAAATCCTCGAACCCCAGACACGTGTGATGATTTCTTCTAAACTATTTTTTTTGACCATAAAAATCCCAAACTGGTACATCGGTGACAATTTTACCCCAAACTATTTTTTTTGACCACCAAAACCCCAAACTGGTACACTTGTGATAATTTTACCCCGAATTAATTTTTTAATATTTTTTTTTTTATTTTTCGAATTTTTAAAATTTTTCTTTTTTTTTTCTTTTTCCTTTCCTTTTTTTTTTTTTTCCTTCATCTTCGTTGGACCAACAATGGATTGTTATATTGTAATTGATACCACAATAACGTGACACGTAACATAAATGCTACATTTTGACCCAAAAAAAAAAAAAAAAAATGTCAAATGAAAGACTTTCTTTTATATGCATGAATTTTTTATGCCAACCACTTTTTCTACATTTAAATCTCTCATGAAAAAGGCATTATATTATTGTTGTGTCTTTCTTATTTTTGGGTGCAAGTGGATAGGCAAACCGATGGGGTCCAACATGGGCTTGTTACCTAAGCTTGGAGTACAAAGCTAATCAACAATTTCTATATCGTCTTGCTTGCCAATTTAATTTAACAGATTAATTTACAAAATTAGTATATTTTATATATAAGATGAGAGAGATATTATATGTGCATGGCGATTCATAAATCAATACGATCACTTGAAATATATAATAAATAAAAGCATAAGAACAATTTTTTTGTACTATTTCTAATTGATATAGTAAGAAATTATAAAGAAAAAAAAATTATAGATACAAACTTACGAATTTAATTTCAATTTAATATGCCTTACCAAATTCACACTTTCCTGAATTTTTTTTTGTTTGAGGTTAAAGATGAAGGAAAAAAAAAGGAAAAGAAAGGAAAAAGAAAAGATAAGAAAAACTTAAAAAATCGAAAAAAATAAAAAATAAAATTAGTTCGGGGTAAAATTGTCACAAATGTACCGGTTTTTGGTTTTTGGTGGTCAAAAAAAAAAATAGTTTGGGGTAAAATTGTCACAGATGTACCAGTTTGGGATTTTTGTGGTAAACAAAAAAATAGTTTGGGATAAAATTGTCACAGATGTACCAGTTTGGGGATTTTTATGGTCAAAAAAATAATTTGAGGTAAATCTGTCACAAGCGTACCAATTTAGGGTTTTTCGTGGTATTAACCCTAGTTTCTATGGATAAGTTAATGGGTCACTTCCATTACTAAAAGATGCAGAAGAGTGATACGGAGCCTTTTTCGAATGGAGTGCCCCGGGAAATGTGCTATAAGGAGTGATGCATTTTGTCAAGTTGATTATTGATTAATTTGATAATGGCCAAATCGTCGGTTAAAGCCTGTGATGATAAAACCCCACACAAAAGCGGAAAAGAGCAGAAATTTTATACAAAGCGGGCATACACATATTTACAAGCCTAAAAGAAAACTTGGGAGGTGTCAGTTAAGGCAATGAGAGATTAAACTGTATCCGCAATGCTAAAACGAAAGTATGTAGTCTCAACTCTAAGGTCCTATTCTATGCATGGAGTTTCAGCCTTCGTGTAGCTTGGGCTTGAATTTTTAGAGGAGCCGCTCACACTGGCGGTAAGGGTTATCAAAAAATCTTGCCGCTGATGTATGAGTTGAGTGGTCAGCACTGCAGATGCTTCATTGAACCTAACTCGTTAAAGAATGTCAGTATAAAGTGGATCACTGGGACCAATTTCACCAAGGAACCTTCGGTTGTCTTGTTGATTAGCCATCAGTTGATCTAACATGATTCGGAGTTCCTCTTTGGCATCGACCCTTTCCGTTTCCTTCCGCCAATATTCAGTTTCGAGTGCTTCAAGTGCTTCAGCAGAGGCTAGTCTAATGTAGTTGTCTCGGTACACCTCAAGAACAGAGTCGATGGAAAGAGAGAAGCCACTATAAGCATGCTAGAATGCAAAACAAGGCACAGAGCTTATCACGGGATCCAAATTCAGTAATAGGTAAGTAATTTCTCCCATCATAAGCGGATTGGAAATAATGTGGGGATATCCATAAGACAAAATGTCAGATAACCTCCTCCACTTCTCCAAATTGCGTGACCTGGAAGGTGAAGACATATCAACATAAAAAGGAGAGGCCATACCGTCATCTCGAGTAGTGGCGTTTCTACTCCCACTGTGAGTAGATCTAGATCGGGAAGACTCCGCATGATGCGAGGAAATGCTTGAGAAAATGCCATTAGGATAAGCCTTCAGTTCCAAAGTTAAATTGTTGGATCCTTAATCCAACATTGGGTTATATGTGAAATAATAATGCAATGCATACTGTCATATAAACTTAAGCCCTTTAAAAGTGATAAATTAAGTTAAGGTAATTTAGGGCTTTAATGTATCAAATAGGGTGTGGCCCTTTAATGTGTAGAGGCTAAAGGGGAAATTACAATTTTATGATGGGCAAAATTGTAATTTCTAAAAAGGGTAATTAGCGGTTACCTTATAAGAGCGGTTATGGTCCCAAAAGAACATACGAAGGTTTTAGATTTCCTCTTCATCCCATCGAAGAGAGAAACACAGAGAGAATTCAAAGGAACTCTCGGAGAAAACGTATTATTCGGAAGGCTACCCGCACGACGCCAAGAACGAAGATATCGTTATGGATTCAGGTACGCCGTGTTTATGTTTTCTCAATGAATTATACATGTATGATCCTGTTTCGTTGATGGTTTTCAACGGTTCTTGGTTTTCGGAATCTAGCAATTGGTATCGAGCCTTATACATGTTGATTCATTGATTCGGGTTCGGTTTTAGCAATTTGTTAAATTAGGATTCGTGCGGATGTTTGCACAACGAAGCAAACTCGTTTTTTTTGATACATTATTTTTCGAATCTTTAAATTTGTTCAAAGTGAATTTTGATGTTAAATCTGAAATCCTCGACGTCAAGACGAAGTCTGGGGATGGGCGGTGCGCCTCCGTCCGGAGGTCGTGACGCGCCCGACGCGCCTCCACGCCGTCGGGCACCGGGCGTGGGTGCGGAACACACGCCTGAAGCAAAGGCGTGTTGCAGCGGTTAAGGCGCGTGCAACGCACGCGCGACGCAGCGGTTAAGGCGCGTGCGTTGCACGCGCGACTCAGCGGTTAAGGCGCGTGCGTTGCACGCGCCTGCTGAGTTGACCGGGTCTCACCGGAGTCCGGCGTTGACCAAAAAAATATTTTTTTTTTTTGGTGAAATAGCTATTAAAATTCAAATTTTGGTGGAGGAATATATATCTTGAAATAAATTGATTGAAGCAACATGTCCACAAATGGACCTCTCTTGTGTAAATTAATTTATTTTTAAGATATAAAAGGTATGCACATGTGATGCATGTGGATTTTAATCGGCCCAAAGGAAGGTTAATATTTAACAAAATCACATTTGCAACTGCGGTGATTAACGTGTGATGATTATTTGGATTTTGTATGTGAATAATAAATCGGCCCAAAGGAAGTTTTATTGTTTGACATACTATTATTATCAATGTTTGATTACTGCAACAAGATATCACTTACTAGTTAATATTGTTGTCCAAAGACAAGGTATTAATGTAGTGCTCGATGTCTTGAGATGGGAATTGCCTTGATTTGAATTGATATATTGTTTTGAGACTTACGTGAGCATGTTTTATTGGTTATTATGGATTCAGCTATTACTCCTGCAAATATTACTGCCAGCATTAATTCAATTCCTATGCTAAATGGCACCAACTTCAAGTCATGGCAAGAGAACCTTCCGATAGCTCTCGGAGTCATGGATCTCGACCTTGCGTTAAGGATCGATTCTCCTACACCCTTAATGACCAAAGCTTTTATCGATTAGCAACATGGAAGCTTTTAGCGTGGTCAATGTTTAATCGTTTATGCTTTGGTCTTGTGTAAATAATCCTTAGACCCGAGGCACATGATTGTTAGATGTATGCCCTAAAGTTGTCATGTAATAGTTACATATTTAAATTCAAATTTTGGTGGAGGAATATATATCTTGAAATAAATTGATTGAAGCAACATGTCCACAAATGGACCTCTCTTGTGTAAATTAATTTATTTTTAAGATATAAAAGGTATGCACATGTGATGCATGTGGATTTTAACCGGCCCAAAGGAAGGTTAATATTTAACAAAATCACATTTGCAACTGCGGTGATTAACGTGTGATGATTATTTGGATTTTGTATGTGAATAATAAATCGGCCCAAAGGAAGTTTTATTGTTTGACATACTATTATTATCAATGTTTGATTACTGCAACAAGATATCACTTACTAGTTAATATTGTTGTCCAAAGACAAGGTATTAATGTAGTGCTCGATGTCTTGAGATGGGAATTGCCTTGATTTGAATTGATATATTGTTTTGAGACTTACGTGAGCATGTTTTATTGGTTATTATGGATTCAGCTATTACTCCTGCAAATATTACTGCCAGCATTAATTCAATTCCTATGCTAAATGGCACCAACTTCAAGTCATGGCAAGAGAACCTTCTGATAGTTCTCGGAGTCATGGATCTCGACCTTGCGTTAAGGATCGATTCTCCTACACCACTTAATGACCAAAGCACCTCTGATCAAAAGAGGGATATGGAAAGGTGGGAGAAATCAAATCGCATGTGTATGATGATCATGAAGAAAGCCATTCCAGAAGCATTCCGGAGCACAATGTCTGAAAAGATAACCACAGCTAAAGAATTCCTTACTGACATTGAAAAGAGATTTGTCAAGAGCGAAAAGGCTGAAATTGGTACGATCTTGACAAATTTAATTTCAATGCGCTACAAAGGGAAGGGCAATGTTAGGAAGTACATCATGGAGATGTCTCATCTTGCTTCTAAGTTAAAAGCACTTAAGCTGGAACTTACTCGAGGACTTGCTGGTGCATTTGGTTTTAATATCTTCTTCCGCACAGTTTAATCGGGTTTAAGGTGAGCTACAACTGTCAGAAAGAGACTTGGTCTCTGAATGAGCTCATCTCACACTGTGTTCAAGAGGAGGAAAGGCTGAAGCAAGATAAGACAGAAAGTGCTCATCTAGCATCAACTTCCAAGGATAAGGGAATGAAAAGGAAGAAGGATAAAGAAGCTGCAACCTTGGCAAACAAAAGGAAACAACAACAGAGACCGGATAATCCGGAAAGCACAGGTTGTTTCTTTTGTAAAGCCACAGGACATGTGAAGAAAAATTGCACCAATTATCACGCATGGCGTGCTAAGAAAGGTGTGCTTCTTAATTTGGTTTGTTCTGAAGTTAATTTAACCGGTACCTAGACACACTTGGTGGATAGATTCTGGTGCAACAACTCACATCGGTGTGTCTATGCGGGGTTGCCCGAGTTGCGAAAGCCAAGTGATGTTGAAAGATACATCTATGTGGGCGATGGCAAGACAGTTCAAGTTGAAGCAATTGGAAAATTTAGATTATTATTAAAAACTGGATTGTATTTGGATCTTGATGAGACATTTATTGTACCGTCTTTTAGACGGAACTTGATTTCTGTTTCTGCTTTGGACAAATCTGGTTATTCTTGTTCATTTGGGAATGGAACATTCAGTTTGTTTCAAGATTCAAAATTAGTTGGTTCCGGTTCTTTATCAGTTTATGATAATCTTTATTCACTTGATGTGATTGCTTCTTTTAATGAATCCCTGCATTTGAGTACACGAGGTACAAAGAGAAAATTAACGATGAGAGTTCAGCTGCTCTATGGCACAAGAGATTAGGTCATATCTCCAAGCAAAGAATAGAGAGACTTGTGTCGGATGAAATTCTCAATCCTTTAGACTTCACAAATTTTGAAATTTGTGTTAATTGTATAAAGGGCAAACAAACCAATAAAAGGAGATTTGTAGCCAAGGGACTTGGGACGTCTTAGAACTTATCCATATCGATATTTGTGGACCATTTCCAACGGCTGCTTGGAATGGTCAGCTATATTTTATAACGTTCATAGACGATTTTTCAAGATATGGCTACATATATCTCATTAAAGAAAAGGCACAGTCACTGGATGTGTTCAAAACATATAAAATCGAAGTTGAGAATCAACTCAACAAGAAAATTAAAAGCGCCAGTCCGATCGTGGTGGTGAATACTACGGGCAGATATGACGGTTCAGGGTGAGCAACGCCCGGGACCATTTGCTAAATTCCTAGAGGAATGCAATATTGTCCCACAATACACTATGCCGGGTTCGCCCACAATGAATGGTGTTGCTGAAAGACGAAATAGAACGCTTAAGGATATGGTGAGGAGTATGATTTGTTCTTCTACCTTACCAGAATCACTCTGGGGAGAAGCGCTTAAGACTGCAGCATATATCCTTAACAGGGTTCCAACTAAAGCAACTATCAAAACCCCTTATGAACTTTGGACGGGTAAAAAGCCTAGTCTAAAGCATTTACGTGTTTGGGGATGTCCAGCTGAAGCAAGGCCTTATAAGCCTAATGAAAGGAAACTGGATTCAAGAACAATAAGTTGCTACTTTATTGGATACCCTGAAAGATCAAGGGGGTACAAATTTTATGATCCTACAGCTAAGTCAATTTTTGAGTCGGGAATTGCCCGGTTCTTTGAGGATGTTGAGTTTGCGGGAGGAGATAAAGTTAGGGACCTTGACTTTGAAGAGGAATATGTTAATATTCCTACACCCGCCATTGACATTGATCCCACAAGTGCCATTGTCATTGATCAGGACACAACTGATCAGGACGATGAAAGAGAACCTCCCATTCAAGAAATTATTCTAGAAAATCACACTCTACCACCTCAAGAACATATGCCATTAAGAAGATCCACTAGAGAGAGGAGAAGTGCAATGCCAGATGACTACATTGTATTTCTCCAAGAGCATGATTTTGATATTGGAATGATGGAAGATGATCCAATTAGCTTTCGTCAAGCCATGGAAAGTTCTAACTCTCAGAAGTGGAATGATGCCATGAAGGAGGAGATGAAGTCCATGAAAGACAATGACGTTTGGGATCTTGTCCCATTGCTGAAGGTGTGAAGCCCATTGGTTGTAAGTGGATATTTAAAACCAAAAGGGATTCAAAAGGCAATGTGGAGAGATATAAGGCTCGTCTTGTCGCAAAGGGCTTTACACAGAAAGAAGGCATTGACTATAAAGAGACTTTCTCTCCAGTTTCTTCGAAAGACTCTTTTAGAATTATAATGGCATTGGTGGCGCATTTCAATCTTGAGTTGCATCAGATGGATGTAAAGACAGCTTTTCTCAATGGTAACATTGATGAAACAATATATATGGTGCAGCGTAAAACTTTGTATCCGGAGATCCAAAGAGTATGATTTGCAAACTTAAGAAATCCATCTATGGGCTCAAGCAAGCATCTCGACAATGGTATTTTAAGTTTCATCAAGTGATCGCCCTCATTTGGTTTTGAGATGAATTTGGTTGATGAATGTATATACCATAAGTTCCGTGGGAGCAAGTACATTTTTCTGGTTTTGTATGTTGATGATATTTTGCTTGCCAAAGAACAATATAGGCTTATTGCACGAAACCAAGAGATTTTTGTCTAATAACTTTGAGATGAAAGATCTTGGTGATGCCTCTTTTGTATTAGGTATACAAATACACCGGGATCGCTCTCGGAGTATTCTTGGATTATCACAAAAGAGCTATATCGAAAAGGTTCTCAAAAGATATGGCATGCAAGATTGTAAACCAGGTGATACCCTCAGATCTAAAAAGGAGACAAGTTTTGTCTCAATCAGTGCCCTAAGAATGATTTTGAAAGAAAGGAAATGGAGAAGATTCCTTATGCATCTGTGATAGGGAGTCTGATGTATGCTCAGGTTTGTACGCGTCCGGATATTGCGTACATTACTGGAATGTTGGGCAGATATTTAAGCAATCCAGGAGTAGACCATTGGAAAGCAACCAAACGGGTCTTGCGGTACTTACAGAAAACAAAAGGATACATGCTCACATATCGGAGGTCGGATCAGCTTGAGATCATTGGTTATACTGACTCCGATTTTGCTGGATGCCAAGATAGTTTGAAGTCTACATCAGGCTATGTCTATCTGTTAGCCGGAGGTGCCATCTCATGGAAGAGTGCCAAACAGTCCATGACGGCTTCTTCAACAATGGCAGCAGAATTCATAGCGTGTTATGAAGCATCCAATCATGGAATATGGCTGCGAAATTTTGTCACGGGACTACGGATAGTGGATAACATTGAAAGACCACTCAAGTTATTGTGTGACAATAAATCAGCAGTTTTATATTCTAACAACAACAGAGGTTCGTCGAAGTCAAAGCATATAGACATCAAGTTCCTTGTTGTTAAAGAAAGAATTCAGAGTGGACAGTTGTCTATAGAACATATTGGTACAAACTCCATGCTTGCGGATCCGCTTACTAAGGCATTGCCACCCAAGGTGTTCCACGAGCATACTGCTCGCATGGGTGTTATGTTTATTGAGGATATTCAATTTTAGTGGGAGTTTGTAATTTAAATGTTCTTAATATACACATTTTCAGTTATTTCAGTTTATGGATATTCGAGGTTATTTTCTGCAGAAATATCAGGATTTATTCACACTCGATTTTGGTAAAGTCCGATCTCACTAAGGTTTAAAGGTGGACCAGTTGGAAATAGGCATGTTAATATCACATTTCATGAAATTTCCATGCTACACATCCACATCATAATCCATGTCATTCAGTTGTATCAATTTTGTGACCATTGATGGGTTGAGTTACGATAGATGTGACAAAAACCGCTTTGATCCTATATTGATATGATTGATGGACCGGATTGGTTAGAGATACATTTCGGTAATGACAGTAAAGTTGAGCTCAAACAGTTGTTATTGCAAAGCATAATTATAAGGATACACATATAATCCAGTGGGAGATTGTTGGATCCTTAATCCAACATTGGGTTATATGTGAAATAATAATGCAATGCATACTGTCATATAAACTTAAGCCCTTTAAAAGTGATAAATTAAGTTAAGGTAATTTAGGGCTTCAATGTATCAAATAGGGTGTGGCCCTTTAATGTGTAGAGGCTAAAGGGGAAATTACAATTTTATGATGGGCAAAATTGTAATTTCTAAAGGGTAACTAGCGGCTACCTTATAAGAGTGGTTATGGTCCCCTTAACATACGAAGGTTTTAGATTTCCTCTTCATCCCATCGAAAGAGAGAAACACAGAGAGAATTCAAAGGGAACTCTCGGAGAAAACGATTGTTCGGAAGGCTACCCGCACGACGCCAAGAAAGAACGATATCGTTATGGATTCAGGCACGCCCGTGTTTATGTTTTCTCAATGAATTATACATGTATGATCCTGTTTCGTTGATGGTTTTCAACGGTTCTTCGGTTTTCGGAATCTAGCATAAATAACTTTGAGAGAGTTGGGCTTACCAAGAGAAGATGGGTGACCAGCATCACAGGGTCCACAAAGACTGAAATTGGGGAGTCGAAGCCCTGGTCACGCGAAGGAGAATAGCCTCGTTACCATAAGAGAACAGGGCGTCTCGGTATGGAATCCACCAATCTTCGAAAGAAAGGATGGTCCGTGCATGTATACGAAAGCTAACGTAGCAGGAGCGGGAAACCATCTCGTCTCTGACAACTTCCTAACATCGGAATGCCACTTGGGGATGCTGGCGTTTTGGAGGTACAAAAGAAAAGTTAATAGAATATACACAAAGCATAGGGATTCCTTGACTCATTCCAAATTGCCGAGCACAATATTGGGGATGATACACTTCGAACCCAAGGCAAAATTGGCCATCGTCAGAGAAGAACAAGGGTAGATCCGTAGAGGTAAGAGCCTGCATCCATAAATCTTCGTCGTCTGGATATTTTCCTTAGGTAGGGTCTGGAAACCAATTGGAAATAGGGTATAGGCCAAAATGAAGGGCAGAATCAAAATCCGAAGACTCCTCTTTAGTCGAAAGAAAGTGTTTAAGGAAGAAAGTGAAGGGAGAGAGATGTGAAGAGCATTGCCTCGGTGGCTTGCAAAGGATGCTTATATCGACGTTATCGGGGACCAAGAGGATGAGAGTTCACCTCATACCATCGCCAGGGGACTTCAGGAAATGCATTAAAGAGGGTCAAAACATACAATTTGATCTAAGCCTAAAGAAGCCAAAGGGGTCCGAAAAAGGGGTCTGGATGTTCAGTCGTGAGGGAAGATTGAAAGTCATTGACGGACCTGTGTAAGGCGGCGAGTATCATCTTGCTGAGAGGTTGGTCGTCCTCAGAGGCCAAAGTGACAGCCAGAAGACCAAATTCCTTGGATATAAGGTTTGAGGAAACACAAAACACGTACCGAGAAAGCCAACATAGAAGGAATGCAGCATGCTCTTCCTTAGTAACGTCACCCCCACTATACATGAAGCACCTTACGAAAGCTTTAAGATGAAAATCCGGCAAGCTCAAGTCATGAAACATGCGAGCCTCATAAGAAAATAGAGTGAGTAACCCATCACTATACGGCACGAGACCGGTTAAAGCATGAACGTCAAGTAAAGTGACGGACGTGGGCCAGCCGGGAGAAAGAAACAATAAGTAGAAGGCGACCAAAAGCAACAAAGACTGGCAAGGATATCGTAGTCGATGAAAAGAAAGACGCAACAGAGTTCGAGTGCTCGATGAATTTGAAGTCTCTTCCAGAAGGGTTCCATGATTGGTTTAAGACGACTATACCATGTGAAAAACACAGGATCGATGGCAGGCAAGAACTCAAACCTTTTATTAGTAGGAAGCCATTGCCAGTCAATCAAAAGCCCTTGCCGAAATGGAAAGCGCTCTCTGGAATACTGAGGAAAACATTCGTCGAAGAATGAAGGTAGAGGATGAGCCTTGAAGTAAGGGCCGACTATGAGTTCAGGAGGTCTGGCGCGATCTTCGTCCGTGGAATAGTGAACCGAGTTTATAGTATGTGCGGAAAGAACGCCTCTTTTTTCCAGACGACGCAAAGAATAGAGTCGACCGGTATAGATGCTAGGATGATAATGATTCCGGTTGGATGCTCTAGTACGAGAAGCCATGGGTGAACAGAGAAGCGAGGAGTTGCGAAAGTGTGATGGTCAAGAAGAAGACAAACTGGAAGATGAATAAAGGTGGAATGAAGGAGGAAACCGTCAAATAGAGAAGCTGAAAAGACGTAAAATCCCGAAGGAATGTGGGTAATCGTGACAATTAACTTACGTCATGGGGCAAGTGAAGGAGAAAAGAGGATTCCCGTACAAGAGCATTCATTGATGGATGTAATTTAAAAGACCAAAAGGACGGGCAAGCTTCCGGCCGCAGATGTGTCGATGTCTAAATAAATGTTAATGCCATGCATAAGGGACAGATAAAGAGCAAGGGAAATCAGCACAGTTTCATTATTCACAGAGAGGGATACATTTCTTCGATAACAGCTCGAAAGGAAGAAAATTCTTTGTCCAAAGAAAGATTTTTGGCAAGGAGACGTGGCTTAAGAACGTTTTGACGATCCATGACAGTAACACAGTCCTGAGCTTCCTTAGTAAGCTGGGATACCTTCTTGACCTCGGCATCAAGGAAGCGCCATGATCTGGTCATATTAATTTGATGAGCCAACAGCGCTCGGCGAGCTTCAACCAATTTAGCTTCGAGATCAAATACATCTTTGGCTAGGCAAGCTTCAGTGCTGACCACTGCTTCATGAGATTTGAAAAAATGGTCGGTCAATTTCTTTTGCTTATCGGCAAGGGCAAGGAATGCTTGGGACCACCGTTTCGATGTGGCTAAAGTTTGAGCTGATCACAGTTCCTCTTGACAACCTCAAGATCCAAGATAAGCTTAGGGAGGTATGCTTCACAACGAGTGTGCAATTGATGATGGGCACAGTTGAGGTCTTCACATAAAGCGTTGAGAAGGACTTGAGCTTTTGTCTCAAGGATGGGGTCTGAAATAATTGCTGTAAGTCCACCCTCCGAGTTCTTGAGGAACTCCTGGCATTTTCATTAGCAGAAAGACCAGAAGGGTCATCATTGCACTCCAAAGGGGTGATCGAAGACGTTGGTATAGCTTCATGAAGCGCTCTTCGAACAATAGCAATGTCTTCAGGAAGTGGGAGTGCAGCTCCGGTAGGATCAAGCTCAGAAGTTGATCCAGCAACAAAAGAAGCGGGTCTACGGCAAGAATGCTGAAACCAACAAACAATTGAGGATTAAAGTAGACCGCGTATAAGAGAAAATAAGGAAAATCTATTCCCAAAGTAAGGCTTACCACAAAATCGGGTGGCGCCACGGCAGAGATTATTGATACAAAAGAAGGTGATACCTGTTCTGAGGTCATCGGTATAACAGTCGAAAGATCAGATGTTGTACCCCGAGTTGGCGTGTCATCTTTTGGAGACGCAGAAAGATCAACCAGACCCTGGGGAGAACTGGGAGTTGATAAAACAGGAGACATGCTTAGAATTAAGCCTTCGACAGTCCCACTCAGGGGAAGACTAAGCTCTGATCCATCGACTACATTATCACCTAGTAAACCACTAAACCCTGCGGTATCATCGGCATCCTCGGCGAGTGGGGAATCTTGCTCTGAGACGCAAGGGGTAGGAACCACTAGGGGAACATCACATCGAACCGGTGATAGTTTGGGCGATGGTAGTGTATCGGCAGGAGTGTTTTCGAAAGCTGGTTCTACGATTTCAATAATGTCAGGAGCGGAAGAAGAGCGGGACGGCAAAGCAAGGGCTTTTGGCACTTCAGTAGCAGGCCTGGACATGCGTATTCTGGTCCTCGAAGCAACAGTATGCTCGGGATCTTCTGGGCAGAAAAGTTAGTGAGATACATGCAGAATTTCTAAAGGAACAAACACAAAAGAGAGGAACAAATACCAGGACTTAGCACCCTTTTCAATTTCTTGCGGGAAGGGAAGCTTGCGATCGTGGAGAAGTTTTAGGAGTCATGGAGATAGAGCCCTTACCGACGACTTTGACGATTATATCATCAACTTCAGTAGTGAAAAGGGCATCCCAATAGCCATTCTACCAGCTCTTAAAGCTTTCAAGAGCACTCGGGACAGGTGCAAACGACTTTACCGCGAGATTCTTGGTTACTTCCACGTTGATCTGGCGACAGCAAACGAAACGATCAGAAGATTTGGTGACTCCAAATAGGCGGTTTTTGTTGAAAGGAAAGTCCATTGAATAGGGGGCAAGAATCGGAATACCCTGCGTCAGTCCAAACTGCCAAGCGCAGTACTGAGGAGAGTATACTTCAACTCCTGATTTCAATTTTCCTTTAAGGGATAGCCTCAATGCCAGATCAAACGCCACCAAAATCGGAATCCACAATTTTTGGGTCTCTTTAGAATGAGGGAAATAGAAAATATCCTGGAAATCTAGACGAGAGAGTGGGCAAAAGTCACTATCATTCAAGGATACCTAGTAAAACCAGTGAAGATAATATTTAAAGGCAGAGGTTCCTTTAGGAATGGAACGCAAACGGAAACTTAACAAATAGGCTCCAGCATTGTTCGGGAAGAAAGGTCCGGCCTTGTGAGCTGGAGGAAGTGGAATTCGAGACTCAGAGTATCAGGAAGGAAAGTATAAGTGAATCCAAGCTTGAGAATCCAAAGGGACAATAAAAGACCCTGAAGTCGTTTCACCCATGGAAGCAGATGCAAAACCCAAATCTCGGTACAATGTAACCAAAGCCAAGCACCCTATGGCGATTGGCTTACCTTTCGACAAGTGAAAGGCCAAACCTCTAAGCTCTTTCGCCACCTGAAGTGAGGGATGGAAAAAGAGAGATTGAGATAACCAGTAGAGAAGAAAGGCAACATGCTCAACTTCTTCAACGGCACCCTTTCGAAAAGCAAATTCATTCAAGACACGAGCATATGAAGGTTCACCTTTCGAGAGGAAGTCCGGATAAGAGGAGGAGTCAAACAAACTGGTCTTCTCCCGAAGGAGTTAGTCCAGAAATAGCGTAAACGTCAAGAAGGGTCACTGACATAGGGCTCGATCGGAGAAAGAAGCAATTAGCAGACGGAGAACAAAAACAAATCAGAGCGCCTAAAAGCCTAGGGTTCAGTTTCCAATCGAAGGTACAAAACTCAAGGGCCTTATCGATCTTAGGCTCTTTTCCACAATTCTTCCATATCGGGCTTGAGCCTGTTATACCATTCGAAGAAGATAGGGTCAAAAGGAAAGAATGACCCGAGCCTCTAAGAAGTAGATGTCCAGACATAGGCCCCGTTTGGTTAAAAGATGGGGAATGCATTTGGGAGAATGCAAATACCTTTGGGCTAAAGGGGGTTTGCGAAATGCAAGTGGTGTTTGGTTAGCATTTTTTAAAATTAACTTGAGTTAAATGGAAAGCAACCAGAAAGAAAAGGAGGAGGGCTTAGTGTTCGAAGACAAGGGCCCAAGATGATCTCACCGCTAGCCTCAGAAGGACAATTTTGTAGCGACAAGAAGACGTTGTCTGCATGCGCGGGTGACTAAGATACGTCAAAAAGTCGGGCGAAGAAGAAGAAGACATGGCAGGACCAGGGCAAAGGAAAAGGGGTTGGAAACGACAAAGGAAGAAATGTAAAAATCCGATCTTGAAGCAGTTGTCAATGGTGTCGGGAGGAGCTTAAAAGGGGCTTGGGATTGAAACCCTAAAAGGTATCGAATCGCAAGAAAAGATTTGGAAAAAAGTTGAAAAGACACATAGCGTGGATACATAGGATAAGTATCAGCCAGTGCAATCATCAGACTAAGTTAAAAGAATTGAAAATCTATCAATTCTTTTAAAGGGATATTTGTTAGCGCCTAAATTTGATTAATTGGGCTGGAAGAAGAAAAGATACATTAGGCCCAAATTAGTAGTAAAGTTGCACAAGGCCCAATGTATGAGATATCGAAAATTTAGTATCAGCAACCACTCGGGACATCAAGATAAAGATAAGGAGCGGTTATCTTATCCGGTGCCGATAAAATCACAGGATAGAAGGAGTGATTATCGGGAAGAAGATCAAATAGTCCAAAATCAAAACAATAAGCGCTCGACATCAGTTATTCTTTAGCGCTAGCTATAAATAGCGACTAAAGAAAGATCAATGGAGGATCCTTTTTGCAAAAATCATCAGCAGAATGCATATCTTTTGTAACCGTTTCATTTATTAGTATCGTCAGATTATCTTTTATTGCACGATTATCATTCGTACCTTTTACTTTGCGTTCGCCATTAGCGTAGAAGAATTCGCCGCTTCCTTTCCGAGGCGACACAGAATCCGGTTACTCACAAAAAACCGAAGACTTTTCCCTTCGGTGAAAGATCTTTCGTTCGAGACCACTCTCGGCAAAATAGACATGAACACCTCAATGGATCGGTACCCAGACAATTAAGTCGGTGTCATTCCCTCGCCACAACCAGCCATGGATGACCGCAAAGATACGCAACACAAAGAACACAAGGAGGAGTGGGCCGTGACATACGACCATAAACTCGAATCACAGCAAAAATGAATGAAACGAAGACGAACGTTGCTATTTGACAATGAAACGGATATCAAAATGTTTTGACTCGGAATATATTCCTCAAATAATAACGCAGCTTCATTAGACACTTCTACAAACACATGGTCGCCAGTTCGAGACAAGATTGCACGAATTTGGTTCAAGCATATTGTCGAGCGTGTGGTGGGCACAGAGTGAGGAGAAGATACTGACCATTTTTGTAAACTCGGGTTCAGATCTAGACCCAAACAATCGTCAAGAAAAGCTCAACATCGAAGAAATTGACATAGTTGGACACAAAACACTCAAAAACCGGAGAGACGGAAATCGACTCATCGTTTAGACAGAATAAGGCGGAGTAAAACGGGCTCATAGGATTGAGCGTTTAACCTCGAAGGTCCCTACTCGGCTCAGAGATGGCAACTAGAAGGCGAGCTCGAGACGAATCGAGCTATGGCCGGCCGCCTTTGTGTCTCCGAGCCGAGATCCTCGGGGCAAGGGAGGTTCGAAAAAAAAAAAAAAAAAAAGAAACTCCTTTGGTAGATCTATTAAACGAGTGGGTTTGTTCGGGTCGATCATAATTGATCCGATCCAAATTGACGATTTAACCCATTTATCGCAAGGCAAATTTCTCGACCCATCTTTGGACCCGACCCACGTCCAACTCATACCCGACCTAATCCATTTAACTAAATCTTGAAAACCTTATTTCTGCTAATTATTTTAAAAATTGTATTGCCAAAACATTTTCATGCAATACAAATCTAATGGACAATTTTAATATTTTTTAAAAAAATTGAGACTTCGTTTGTTTTACGAAAAATATGACTTTTTGGAAAATATTTTCATGAAAATGACAAGTTTTTAATATTTTTTATTTTTATTTAAAAATCATATTTTAATTATTTTTTTTTTGCTTTTTCCTTTCCTTCTTCCCTGTTGGTGAGGGCCACAGGCAAGGGACAAGCTCACCGGAGGCCGGCAAAGCTCAAGCTCGCCTAACTGCAAGGCCGAGGGCCAAGACACAAAGGTTGGCGAGACCTTGGCCTCGCCATATCAGTGAGTTCGAGCTCACCCGAGGCCGATGAGCTCGAGTCTCACCATAGGTCGGTGACGCCTTGGAAGCTTGCAGGAGGCCGCCAAGGCCTCGACCCTACTTTGTGGTTGTACAGGCGAAGGAAGAAGAAAAAAAAAAAAAAGAAAAAGAAAAATAATATAAAAAATTAAAACTAATGAAAATAACATGTTTATTATTTACTTAAGCTTGTTGGGTAACCCATTTGTAACCCATTAAATTAATAGGCCAATCCATTAATGACACATTTAAGTCTACTTTTAAACTAAAATCAACCTATTTGTAACCCACAATCATTAAATATGAGTTGATAAATGGGTTCTTGACCCATTTACCACCTCTACTTTTAAACTAACCATGAGCTTTTTTTTTTTTTTTAGATTTACATTAGATCCATCATTTTTGTGGGTCTAGATTCAACAAGTTAGTACATCTATTAGATTTGCCAAATAATTTCTCCTTATTACGAGAGTGCTACTAAAAGGAGCAAAATGTTCAACTAGTAAGATTTTTGCCTTCTTCTTAGGATGAAACTTGTCATTTTTCTGGCTTTACAAACTATGGACCTTTAGACTGATTTGGAAAAATCTGATTTAGCCGGCTTTTATTGGATAGAAACCACAGGAATCAAAGGTAAATTGGCACTCTCTAAGAATATTCTAGAGAATTATTAGGGATTGTTCTAGTGGCCACCCTTCTCACTTGAAAAAGGGGTAGGTGGGGATTTCGATTCCCCACCTTCTTAGGAAGACTGGGGATTGGGACGTTTAGTTTTAGGTGTGAGGTTCGACTTTCATGCTCTGCAAAGAGGCAAAATAAAAATCTGAGAGTGAAATAAGAGTTAGAGTAGGATAGAAAAAAAAAAAAAAAAAGGTGTGTTCCAGAGCAATAGTAAGATAAATGGAATATCAATGGCTGTTTGACTCTTCCCTCTTTCATCCGTTGACTGAGATGAGACATCACTCGCCCAAAATGGAAAATAACAAAAAGCTAGGAACAAATCCATTCGCACCCATCGTTAGAGTGCCACCAAATTTAAGACTTTGAAACGAGGTTAAAAATCTTGGGTTCTGCTGCGCAATAAACAAAAGCAAAGGATAAACACATGAAGAGACACAAAGAAGATTGTTTACCTTCACCAGCCTAAAGATTGCAAGGTCAACAGCGTATGCAGGAAAGAAATCCAGAAGAAAACCATATGAAACCGTTCACTATTTGCAAGCATATAACATCCTGGAAACAATATGCGTGCCATTAATAGGAAGAGCAGAAAGATTGTCTTCAATACAAAATAAGTGTAGTCATACGTCATCTTTTTAACATGTAAAAACAACGGTTTCATTTGGCATTGGAGAGTTGCAAGCTAACAAGGCCATTTAGAGGATTACAACTTTCAGCCGCTAATCATATGTGAAAGACAGCCAAATGTCATGAAAATTAGCGACAACTATCCTACTAGGCAGTACTAACATTTCAGTTTTCTCATTGTTCACATGAAGAGCAAAGAGAATCATAATGAAACAAGAGCAAGCAGTGTACATGATATATTCTTTAGTCAGTCATCGTATGTGTCAAGCAGAACCATTTAAGGCTCCGTTGGCTTCAAAATCAGATCACCAAGTTTTGTATCTTCAAGCTAACTTTGAATGGTAGTTGCATATCACTTCTTTTAGGAACACTATTGGGGAAATTGAACAAGTGAAGATCCAAAGCATCAAGCATTCCCCTGTGGCAATATATCCAGTAATCCGGTCATCCAATTTGGGCAAATTAGGTGACGTTGGAAAGCTCTTACAATGGACAACCCAATTATAGCCATCGATCATAATCTTAGCAAGGGTTAGCTTTTGATCAAAATCAAGTCGAAACTCAGAAAAAAAAATAGGTGTCTTCAAGGTCAACAATCTTGAATCAAGTAATAAATTTGATTCACGTCCAATAAGTGTTTGGATTGAGGGAAGGGAAAGAAAGTGGGTGGCAGTAATAGCCTAGGGACTTTTCTTTAGAGGCAGACAAACAAGCTGATGAACTTGATTTTCTAATCCCTGAAATAGTCCAATGATTATTGTCCGTCAATCTAAGTTACATTGAAAACTTTCATCGAACGTGTGATTATTCTTCAGACCAATTGAAACGTGCATAACATAGGGTTTCCTCTCAATAAACCATGTAATGCAGTTTTTCATGAAAACACAGAAATGGTAAGAGTGACTTACCCTGTTTAAGCGCTGAATAATCCAGGCCAACCATATAGTTCCATAGCCCACGCACTTTCAGAATTAAGGGAAAAATTAAACCACCTTACGGCATCTTATTCTATAAAATTGGATCAAGTGTTAGAATAGATTTCCAAGTTGATTGTTACATGCATCGGAAATGTTTAGATGGGTGAATTATTTCTAATATATCGCATATCAGCTTGTTGGATTATAATATATCGATATTGGATTAGCGCTCATGGTCGAACTACATATTGAGATATGATATATTCCCACTCGCAGTTCTAATTTGGGGCTTAATCATAACCGATATGATTTATGAGGCTAAACCACAACCAATATAGTATCAGGGGCCTTGTCGTATGACGAAGCATGACTGAGATTGGGCATCGAGGCGTGCCAGGGCCAACACGACTCCAGCATTGTTGGCTCGAGCCCGGTTTAAAAAAAAAAATTAAATTCAATAAAAAAATTATTGTACAAATATTAAAAAAATAATGAGAAATTAATTGAGGAAAATAAATAAAAACACACATTCTGTAAAACCAAATTAAGACACAAGTATATCTTCAAATAATTTGAATAAAAAAAAAAGTACACTTAGTGGTGCTCTAATTAAAGGTTACGCTCAAACATTCATGTCCCTCACCAAGATTCAGATAATACAATGTCATTGTTGTTCTCGTGCCCATGTTGGGTACATTCCTCTGGAGTTCATTCTTGTAAAACTGATTATGCCATACGGTAATCATTTCTAAATTTTAGGCAAATAAGTTGGATCTATTTGACTTCCAACAGTTGGCTAGTAATGAACATAGACTTTGAATGTGCCGTATACGCCGGTGGATTGAGTAAGTCACAAGCCATAATAAAAAGAATCAGAAAAGTGGTGGCTCGCCTCTTCCACCATTTCAGGTTCTCGAGGGTATTTTTGCCAACTCTATCAATGTGATTGGAGCAGTCTATTCCCAAGTACATATACAACTCATTGGCAGACGATGAAGCCGAAGACTTAGCAGGCTGGGGTTGTTCTTCTACTTATGAAGCAAAGACCATATAGGTTTGTGGGCACTACTAAAAGAGGCTGTGGGATGGAACTTGTCGTATTATATCGACTGGTATATGCCACATACATATTTGAGAGCCAACTCATTATTATCGCCAATATGTGTTCCACTTGGAACTCCTGATTCAATCCCAAATATTTGTAACATGAAACAAGAAGAATTTTGGGCCCCTCCAACTTGAACCTTGGATCCAAGGTAAGGGCTACCAAAAAAAAAAGAGGGATGTTTTTGTAATATTTGAGGAATTTTGCCTTTATTCCCACTACCCTTTCGTTGAAAAAGGTATCACCCTTCTTGTTCACCAATTCAATTGACATTGGGTGTTGAAATGGAAGGACTTGATTGCTTGACCGCTAATCCAAATCTAAGGCTTTCAGTCTCAATAAATTCTGAGTTTTTCATGTGGTTTCCAAGTTCATTCTCGCACTCCAAGGTCCAAGACAGTATCAATGGAACAAATCCACCTTGGTGAAATACTAGTGCTTGAATTATCATATCAGAAAATCGGTATGTGATTGTTTCAAGGATGATTTTTGCTATTAGTCAAATTTGATGCATAAAAACTAGTCAAATATTTCTAAATGCCGGGGAATCCCCCTAAGAAAATCACTAAATCTAGGCAGAATAAAAAAAGCTTCTGGGCGGAGTAAGCATTAAACTTGCACACTAGCACAAGATCATAAGCATCTAAATGGAAGATGAAAATCCCAAAACTACGGAGATGGAATCTGTAAATCTATGCAATTTATGAAAGGAAAAAATTTTCTTTCATGTTTTTTCTAATCAAATTCCTGCGCTTTTAATATTTTTAATTAAGTCCTTCTACCTTCACAATTTTTTTTTGATCAAATCCGTGCGAATATAAATCCGCCCAAATCTAGTTAACGTGGCAAGTTGGGATGACATCAAAGGACAATGTAGATAACAATAAGCCCATGTGGATGCCCACATGTACAACACCCTGGAAAAATTTAGTCAATGTGAACGATGTTGATATGATGTGGATTAACAATGTGTGTCATGCCCCGAATCCTACGGCACATGACATCGCTCTTCATCGGTCATATTGGTGCGGCGTCCAAAGATACGTCGCCAACCCAAAACCCAAATCGAAGAACAATACACATGCGGAAACGATCAAACACCCTTACATAATAAAACATGACCATAAATAGCAATGAACACCATAAATAGATACCTACATTAATAAAGAGGATTTACAATATCCAATGAAGGTGAAATATACATAAGTACAAACGGGTCGGCAAGCCACTAACATAAAAAGGGGGTATGTGGCTTAGGGCGGTTGGGTACTCTATCTAAAAAGGGCTCATTCAAAAAGTGTCGGCCCTAAACCATAGCTATGCTCAAGACTAATCCCTAGGGTATCCAATCCAGGTCGGATCCCGACTACTCGAGACGAATCATCGAATGACTCGGACTCGGAGTCCATAGACTCTAGCTTGGACTCGACCTCCACGGCTCCTCCTCCGGATCGTCCTCGGCTCGGGTTCCAACTCCATCGGCTTCAGCTCGGGATCAGACTCCCACTCCATCGGCTCCTCCTCCTTAGGGTCGGAATCCATGTTGACCTCGTAGATGATGGGCCGGGGGTCAAAATCCTCCTCGAACATGGCATCGGGGCTCGCTATCTCCCCATCCGCAGCATGCGGGTCCCACTGGCCTAAGGCATCGAGGCACGGCGTCGTCAAGGTCTTAAGGGGTCCGTAGTAGCCGGTCTCATCTCGAAAGCACCAGCTAAGGTAGGGGCTGTGGCCCGCCCTCGTCAACCCAGACAATAGTATAATATCTAATATAGGCATCCTCGTTCCAATCGGGGTACTCGGTCACCGAACGCTCTATACGGTCCGGGATCCCAAAAGCAGGTGGTACTCTTGCCATTCTCAAGGTGGGGATATGAAATGTTGGGTTTCAACAATAGTGAAAGTAAATATCGTGAGTAGACTCTCTAAACCTAAACTAGGCTAACATGCACATCCAAACAAGCTACTAACCAAACAAACAATCCAACATTTAAACGACTTAGGCCCTCGGGCTTAAATCAAATATATTATTGACCCCGCAGGTTAGGCACATAATAATAATACCGAGACCAATAATGGTACACACACATTATCAATTTGGTCACGGTCACTTGCCATGGACATGCTCATGCTCATCAATGCACACTTCGCACACGTACCAACTTTCCATTTATTCATCGACCCGCATTAAACACATCATGTCCGACTCACGTTAAAAGTATCAGGTTTATCAATTTCCAATTGATCTCCGACCCGCGTTAAACGCATTAGGCCCATGACACAACCCACATGAGCGATGTCTCGGGTTGGTTATCTTCTGGTAATTCAGGCATTGTCCCGCATTAAACGCCTTGGGGACGGGTTTAATACCCCGCGTAAACGACGCCTCAGGGCTTATGTAATCACACTTGCAAACTTCACCGATTATTATCTAAACCCCGCATAAACGGACGCTTCAAAGCATTTTAGGTGATCACATGCTTAATGACATTCGTGCACACTCGCATGATTCACACATTATACCAACACTCATTATGCACAAACCATGGCCATATCATCCAACACTCGAGCATCAATTGAATCCACCATAATCATTCAATTCAACGTATCAACATGCCCAATTCGCCAATTAAAATCATTTAGCCACGACACATGATTTGGCACATAACAATCATGCAATTAAGTCATTGAAATCGCACATGTCCTCGGCCCATAATGCTTCTCATTACTCAGCCACACCAAACACTCAATATAGCATTACATAATTAACCTCAAACCATGCACAAACCAGCCTCTACATGGTCCAATCATTGCACCCCTAGCAATCCATATTTAAATCATGATTAATCAAACATGGTCCAAATCAAGCCTATACCATTCAGCCACAAAACAGCCCATTGTAAACCTCTAAACCACCTTTAAATCGTCACACTAGGCCACCATAATCATCTTATTACCAAGCCTAATCACCAGCCATCAATTAACCCATAAAATAACCTAATTAACCCCAAAACTTGTCTAAAAATGCACATAATCCTAATTAGGGTTTAGGGTTTCTACTCACCAAGGTCCTAAGCTCCAAATGGGGGCTGAACCGGGGAAAACAGGTTGGATGGTGGCTAGTTCACGCTTAGGGCCGGCAAGGAACTCCGGCGGCTCTTCACGGTGGTAGTGGCGGCTAGTGGCTCCTAGCTGGGCAAGGCAGCGAAGGAGGGTAATGGTGGTGGTGGTGGTGAGGCAGAAATGAGAGAGAAGGGAAGGTGAGGGTGGCGGTGGTGGCATGCATGAAGCGGTCATGGCCGGCAGCGGTGGCACGACCGAGCCGAGGCTGGTCGGGCTGGTGGTGCCGACAAGGATGAGGGAGAGAGAGGGAAAATGGGATGGCGGGATGATGGTGGTGCAGCGTGAGACGATCACGCCGGACGGGCGGCGCGATGCGGCCGTGGCTAGGCTGCTCCGCGGCTCTCTCACGTGGCCAAGGGAAGGAGAGAATGGGGGAGAGTGAGCCGGAGAGGGGTCGGGTCGAATGAGAGGGAGTAAGAGAGAGAGAGAGAGAGAGAGAGAGAGAGAGAGAGAGAGTTTTGCTCAAACCTTGAGTGGGGGTCGTTGACCAACTCCACTCATAATGTCCAACCTACCCACCCCACTCACAAGTTGATCAAATGGCCGCAATTCAAAGGCCAATCAACTCAATTCACATTCAATGCCCAAGATTGAATCTTGCACAAAATATCTAGGAGCAACTTGGGGATTAGTAAAGGTGATGGGGGCTTATTGGTCCAACATTTTTGGCTACTATAGGGGGCTGAACAAGTCCAATTTAATCTCCAAAAATTCGAAATTAATGCTTAGGGTCCAAGGGCAAAATGGTAATTTTTCACTTCCGACCCAAAATTCCATTTTTTCGACCACATTGATTCCAAATATGGTTGGCCACACTAATTCGACGTCGTCCTTGCAAAATAATAGTCGTGTCGTCCGTGAAATTCGACACTTAAGTCCGAATTCAATTCAACGATCAATTTTGCTCAAATGCGATTTTAGCATCTCTCACTAACGGGCAGTTATTTAGGGGTTACGCATATCGATCTAGGGCTACTCAAATTGTGATGGTCTCGATTTTCAAGAGAACGCGAGAATCTATCACTAGTTCCGGAGGTCGCGATTGTTCAGAGTAAGTTTAGGATCATTCGCCACTTATACTCTTGATCGTATGAGAATCACCTACGATCCGATCAGACATCATTGGCAAACCAAATCCGTTGCACTCCTTGGATCGGCCCACATTTACCCAAAATATTCCCTCTTCGTTCCTCGGAATCGGAGCTCGATTCACGGTCGAGCTCTTGGGTCCACATACTATTTTCCTAATTAGTCATTCCCTATTGGTCAAGATCCCGAGTGATCGGTTAAAATGCGAGACTTACTAAAACGAAATAAGAAATACATATCTATTTCATTGATCCGGAAGTGGGTCGAATTCAGAATGTCATTACGTGGATACCCATGTGGACATCCATGTTGGAAAATTTTTATCCATGTTACACTCCAACGGTCACGTTAGTTGAATTGTGTCAAATTTATTGTTGAAAGGACTTGGATAAAAATTTATGAAAGTCAAAGAATTTGATTAGACAAGTTAAAAATTATTGTCGAATAGATTTATTGTCGCAAAGCATGATAGGTCGGTAATCGCTCGGTGGACCCATTATCGAGGAGATATCCAACGCCTCTAAGAACTCCGCCCCATCAAGACCTTGAATTTTGACTAGATTATTACAATAGTTAGCCTTTCAATGGACTTGTAGCAATATATAGCTATTTCCTCTGGTGGAGAGGTTCGGCAGAAAACCGAGACATTCATCTGAGGAGATTGTCAAGAGAGTCCAAGTTTGAGTCCGTCAACATATCCAATTAAACTCATTTTAAATTAAAAGGTTAAGCCAATGTGTTATGAATCAGCTATGATACATTAATTACTCCACACCATACCAATTCTCTAATATAGGACTTTTCTAATACAACTACATGTGCCTTAACATCCTCCTAGAACTCGAAAATTATCATGGCCCTAAATTTTAACTAGATTATAGTAATACAAGTGAAATTGTTTTAGATGGGAAACGTCCTTTCTTTTTAATATTAATGTAGTGTTCTATTGCAAACTCTTCCAGGTACTTCAATCAGTCAAGCTAAGGCAATATTAGCTTACGACAGGAGGCAACACAAAGTTCAAGGGTCTTGAGGGAAGCTCTAGGGTCTATTCAAGTAGATAGCATTTGTAAAGATCAAGTTCTTCTAGATAGATTAGGTAAGAAAGTTGTGGTAACCTGGGACTCTAACAAAAGATCGTCAAATATGTTAAGCCGAAAGGAAGCTTTGGCAACGATCGGAGATCATATCAGCCCATAGGCTAAGGTGTTGGAGAGAAGAAAGATTTTGATTTTGCTTTCTAGCAGGTCAAATATTGGTGCATTAATGAATTGGAGAATCTCAAGTGAAGACAAGTCACCATCTCACTTGGAACTTCCTCTTTCGGTCTATAGCAGAATCAAAGACTTGGTGATTGCAATTCTTACAACCCTACAATAGCAATAGTTAACTTTTCAATCTTAGAATGACTAATGTCCGAATGTTACAAGTTCTGTAAATCCCCAATTGAACTATAAATTTCTCTCAATGACCAACACCCCTTGGCACTACGTTTCTCTAGCTTCCCTAGAGAGTCAGTTGACATGAGAATCTTTGTAATACTAGCAAAATCTAAAATAAATTCTTTTAGTTCTTCTAATTCACCCACTTCACCCGGTAGCTCCTTGAGACTAACACAGGAACTCAAGCCCAAGGAAACGAGGCTCTTGACTTTGCCAACAGAGGGGTGGACTTGCATTAGCCCGTGACATTTTTCAAGCTAAGAATCTCCAACTCTATGATAGCGGAGAAATCCTGAGTACATTTTGCATAGTTGCAAAATGCAAGGTTGAGAACTTTTACTGCTTTGCCACCTATACAGAGAAGAAATGCTTTCAAGAGAGGCTAATTAAGTTGTGGATTGGGTAGTGAAAGCCCAAAGATCTAAGCATCTCCCTTGTTATTGGATTTATAACCCTCTTTTTAGCTTAATGGGACCTCTTAGTATTAGAAGCCCATGTTGCTTGTTCATCTTGTGCTACTTAAGAAATGTAAAAGCTTCTGTTTCGAACAAAACAAAAACAAGAAAAAAAAATGTCTCAGAGGATGTCTTTTTTCCATCTTGCCGTTATCCATCCTCTCCAATGCTCTGTTACCTGGGTGCATGACAACTGCAACATGACTAATTTCGGTAGATGCAAATTAGTTGCCGAAAAAAAGACAGATTGGGTTTAATGTCAAACCACTGAAGCCATCTTAATTCATAGAACAGTTCGTTAAAGTTTCCACTTAAAGCCACCCACCTCAATTGAAGTACAATTTTTAGAGATGATAGGCATCAAAACATTAGCCCATGTGATCGCATCGAGGAGCCGTGAACCAAACCCTTCGCCAACATGGAGGCTGTTATCATCCCTGAACACAAACATTGGTACCGCTCCTTCATTTATGTGATTATCGTAGCCTCTAAAGCTCAAGAATACATCATAGGGATGATTTCCGCTCTTGTTAGTGTTGGAGAGATGAATGTAGATGTAGATGCTCCGTCATTGCTCTTATTTTCTGCATGTGTATATCTTCCGCTTTTTTTCCTCTTCTTTAGAAGATATAAGCGAACACCAAAAGAACAATTGGTGCAACAAGCACCATGAAAGAACGCCCCAAAATGAACTGATGCTTTCCGTCATTTGCGTTGCTCTGGCTCTTGCCTTTATCCATGGAAAGTCTGATAGCAAAGAAAAAAATTAAATGCCTTCCTGTAGCACAAAAAGATAGATTAATATATGAATTGGACTTATGCATTAATCGACACCACACGCTTAGAGCAAAGTGCACACCGTCAAAAATGAAACCCGATGAAGTTTCGCTTTCTCTACTCAAGCTCAGCTCGATAGCAAAAGTTGAAATACTCACGCTCAAGTTGACTCAATCCTCATATAACTAGAACCAAGCCCAACCTCTTCTAAGTGAAAAGGAACAGATTTCTCAAGAAATGATACCCTAAAACATAAGGCCCCCCAGAATTGGCTCTTATGGAGGGAGCAGCTAATTTGGCAATAAAATCACATAAGTTGACAATCCAACAGTTACTTCTTGCGAAGAATCACAAATGCTAAGCATACACCACGAATGTACAGAGAGAAGAACGCAAAGAAAGAAAGAAAGTTAAGACATACAATTTTGATTAGAACAACTTCCTCCATATTCTTTGCAACTCAAAACAACCTAAAGGTCAACGAGAGGCAATTGAACGATCAACAACGACCAGGTGAGAAGGGAAAACAAACCGAGTCCAACCCATTGTTCATGATTTTCTTTTTATTAATAATTTTCCTCACTAATAGTAATTTATCGGTTATATATTATTTTATATTTTTTTTTTCACAGGATGCAATTTCCCTTTGTTGTCCTATTCCCTGAATCCTATGATTTGTAAAATTTCACAAAAAATAGTAATCTACTTAATGAATATCTTTTTTTTTTTTTGTTGTCAGTAAATTACCTAATGAATCTTAACTTTCTTTTGGTGCATAATTATCCCGCTAATAGTAATTTATCTGTAATTTATCCTTATGTGACTTTTTTTTTTTTAGAGGGTTTAAATTTTCTTTGGAGGTCGTAAATTTTCTAGAGCCTGTGGTTCATAATATTCCATAAATATAGTAACTTATTCAGTTAATAGTAAATTTCTTTTGTGTATGTTTAGTAAAATATTTAAATTTGATCGTAATTTTCTTTTACACTTTGTAAAGGTTTGAGATCTACATGTTAGTAATTTTCCTTGCACATTGCAATTTTTCTCAATCCGTAAAGTTGATCAGTTTTGCGTCCGTAACTTTTCTTTAACGTCTAAAAGTTATGACAAAAATCGGTTTTGCAAAACAAATTTGATGGACCACGTCTTTTCCCCTCTTAATCCGACGGTCTACGTTGAATGTGGGACCAGTCCTGTAAAAGATAACTTTGACTTATGGAATTCCCGTTACTATTATGAAGTTTTTTGCACAATAAAAGAATTTTATTTATTTATTTTTGGCCAAATATTAAAGTAGTGTTGGAGAAGCTATTTTTTAAAAAAAAAGTTTCAAGTTCATTCCATTGTGTTACTTTGTCATAAAAATGTAAAAATGTATATATATATAGGTAAAAATGTAAATTAATAAAAATGTCACTTTGTCAATATTTTCTTTTGCTACAAAGAATGATAAAAGAAAACTAAGCTACTTCTGGTAGATCTATATATTCAGTACAAATTGCAAGTCTTATGTATGCAGAGGAGCCTTTACACATATTCCTATCTATTTCAACCCAACAATCTTATTTTCCACAAATAAAAACCAATAACCTTTTTTTTAAGAAGTTTTTTTTTTACTAACAATGCGGTCTCCGGTTTTCTTAAATTAGTCAATTGATCTCATTGGATACAGCAGTTCTCACTTCATGCACGCAGGTTAATTATCAAACCATATCAATCTACAATATTTTTTATGCGAATTTCTGTGATTCTCATTTGGCCTTTTTAATCAAAAACGTCGGAAATTGTTCAATTTGTGTAAATATCTACGTGTAGAATCATACGTAGTATTAATTATTTTTAAAACTCAAATGACTATTTTCTTTTTCCATATGTTGAATAGAGGCACAATTGATGGATAATTTTTTTCATTATTTCTTCCCACCGAACGAGCCCGAGGGCGTCAAACGAAACCAAGAAAACTAACGAGGGGGGCCAAAATAGGAATTAAAACAAACTTCAGGCGCGAAAACGGAATTGTCAAAAGAAAAAAAAAGGGCAAATGGGTCCAATCTCTCTCCGTTCTCTCGCCGCGGCATATAAAGAGGCAAAGGAAAAGCAATCAATCCCGCCATTGCTGGCAAGGTTTTTCGAAAGAGAGCACTTCGAGCGCGCCCGCTCTCGCGAGAGAGACTAGCGATCGATTCGATTCGATTCCATTCCGACTTGCGCATCACTGATCGATCGATCGAATAGCGTCGAACACAGGTTGAGAGATTCAATAGAGGATTGGGGGTTGGAGGAGCTGGAGAAAGCTCGGCTGCTGAGATTGGGTCTCGACTTCGGCTCCGACCAGCAGTCCGCTACCAAGTGCTTGGACTGCCTCGTTCCCCTCTACGGTACTCGGATCATTGTTCCTTGTCACGCGCTTTTTTTTTTTGGTGCTAGTCAGCGTTGCGGGTATTACGCAGGTGTTGCTCGTCCACTGCGATGATGGCTCTGGAATAGTCTGGTTTAGGTTTGGATAGCGAAATGTCTGGTGCTGTTCCAGCTTGATGTGTTTAGGTTGCTTCAGATGGTGGGTTTTTCTTGGTTATTAGCCGAATTGGGTGGTAATGACGTAATTGCTTGTGTTGCGTGGATAATTTGTGAATTGATTGGTTGTGCATTCCTAAATGAGGAGATTGATTGCGGTTAGTCACGTCATTCTGACAATGTCTATGGAATAGTCTACCTTTTGGATTTGAATGGGCCAGAGGAGCTGGTTAATCCCGTCCCTATTTCTCTGTGGGTTTTGCGGAGTAGTCTTATTGACTAGCGAAATGTCTTGACTTATTTTTGAAAGCTCGGTTGCTGAGCTTGGCTCTCGAGTTCGGCTTCAACCAACAGTCCACCACCAAGTCCTTGGACCGTCTCCTTTCCCTCTACGGTACTCCAATCGTTACTTCGTCGCCCGTTTTGTCATGCTGAGATTAGCGTTTGCAGAGGTTGTGTAGGTATTTTTCGTCCACCACGATGATGATGACGGCTGTGGAATAGTCTTGCTTTAGGTTTGAATAGATCGGAGCTGGCTTAGCAAAGTAGTCTTGCTGATGAGCGAAATGTCTGGCACGGTTCCAGTTTGATGTGTTGAGGCTACTTTGGATGGTGGTTTTTCTTGGTTATTGGCCAAATTGGGTGGTATCTGGTGATTAGGGAACAACATAATTGCTTGTGTTGCGTGGATTATTTTTGAATTGATTGATTGTGCATCCCAAATAAGGAGATTTATTGCGGTTAGCCAGTGTTCTAATGATGGCTGCGAAATGGTCTACTTTGGATTTGAATGGACCGGAGCTGGTTAAATTTTGTTCATTGAGCGTTAGTCTCATTGGCATTTCTTTGTGGGTTTGGCGGAGTAGTCTTATTGACTTGCAAAATAATCTCTTTCTTCATTTGGCTTTTTTTTTTTTTTTAAGGCGACGAAGGTCGAGAGTTTATCACTGTGGAGCACTGTGGCGATGACTTTCTAGCAGAACTTGCCGAAACTATGCAAGATACCGAGGATTGGGATGATTTGCAACCTGCGGAATCGAAGCTTGTGGAGTTTTGGCTGATATGTTTGGCCAAGATATCCCTAATGACGGCGAATGCAATGTTGTGCATGATTTAATATTATAGAAGATTCTCCACAACTTGAGAAAAATCAAACTTTTCTTGAGGTGGATTCCTCTACTGACAGTGAAGATGAAGACAATATATTTGGCTGTAAAATGGGTAGGAAATCCACATGCTATATTCCTGACCAAAGCAGTAATGCGAACAATTCATCCACTCAACTTCTGGCCAGACGATCTTTGCAATCCATGGTATGCTTCTCCCATGGACATAAACAATACTACCAAACCACTTAAATCAGCGTGTCACTGTTCTTTTCTCTTATAATTTAGTCTCTCCTTGATTGATTCCAATTTGCTTGTGATTCTGCACACAGCAAAGGACCTACACAATGTACATGTACAAAAGCATTTAGTAAATTGCTTATGAGGCCTCATCCAATCAAATAACCAATAGACACTCCTAAATTTTGCCAATTACTTCCACGGTCTTCAAGATCCAAAATGACCTATTAGAACTCTTTGGTCAATAAAAAGGTTGATTTTAGTTTTGGACAATGTACAAATGCCTACATTTCTCAAATACTTTGAGAGTATAGAAGATCATCAAAGTGTGGAACTTAGCAATCCAGCGCCTTTGATGGGAATGTTTTGCGTAAATGAAGGCTTGTGCTTTCTTTGTGCAAATTTTTCATTTTCCATGACAATTCATGTCAAAAACTATTTCAGTGCTGAAGAGGCTTATTTCTGTTGAAGGACTGTAAGAGCACTGTCACTCAAGGTTCGATATCATTAGTTTCAAATAAAAGACATTGCTCTCGGATTTCGACATCCAAACAAGGGACTCTGAGTTATGAGGAGTTGCAAGCCTTGGATGACATAGAATTGGCAAATGTTGTAATATTCAGAAACAAGGCATTTCGACCACTGCAGCATCTGGCTTGTAAAGCTTCTGTAGCCAAGCGAGATTGCTTCGTTCTCATGCCCACTGGACGTAATAAAAGTTTATGTTACCAGGTTAGTGAATGCTTACATTATTTCATTTGTGTAATGATTGTATGTAGAAGTATGTGTGGAGACAATTTATAGAGCACAACCCCTGTGCACTTTGCTCAATGGTTCCACCAATTAATACTAGATGGGTAGACCTGTATATCGATATTTAAGCTAAAAACATGATCTTGCAATCTGCTTTGTTAGCACTGTTGAGAAGCTTGTGCTTAAACTTAAGGAAGAAAATGTTTTCCAAGTGCAAATTAAGCGTTAGGAAGTGATTCAGGTACATAACCATGGGTTCCAATATGTGGGATCAGACTAAGTTGGAAAAGAAAGGAATACAGGACATTCTCATTCTGCCTTCGCACATCTCTATCTATTCTGTAATTTCTAGAATTTGACAATTGCGCTATGCTTCTAGGACCTTCTACTTACTTACTGGAAAATTTATCTTGTTTTTGCATGTAAGAAGTGTTGTCGGTCACGGTTCAGGTCCAATTCAAAAGGGTTATTAAGACAAAGAGGAAAAAGTTTTCAAATTACTTGCACCAAATACAGATCATGGATGTCTATATTTCCTATGCAGGTATGTGCTATATCATCTTCTCAACTAGGGGTGATCATTTCCCAATAATTGGTTTGAAATTGATGTCCTTTCATATAAATCTGAATTGATCTACTGAATCACAAGGAAGATATTAATCTGAATTAATTAAGTTAAATTATCCTGAAGTGCTTTCTATTCAGTCTTGAAGTAGTTGATATATGTATCTGGCTGAAGTAATTGTAAGACAAATAGTGACAACCGGTGCTTTCTGATCAGCTGAAGATGAATAAAAGAATAATTCCCTCATCCCTTCTTTTCTTCATGTGCTCTTCTGATGTTTTTACCCTTCGTTTCAGCTGCCGGCGACTCTTAAACCAGGTGTCACAGTTGTTATATCTTTCCTGCTATCTCTCATCCAGGATCAAATAATTACTCTAAACCTCAAGTACGGAATTTTCTTGAACTCTCAGCAAACTGCTGCCCAAGCAGCGGCTGCCCTCCAAGAACTAAGGCAAGGTTTAGCTCTCTCTCTCTCTCTCTCTGTGTTCCTAGAGAAGTATATCATACCATATAATCTTTATCTCGACATAAAATGGCTATGCTCTAAATGTTGCGATGGATGCACATTTTTTATGTAGTTAATGAAAAGATTCATGCCTAAGATGTTTGTCATAAAAATAAATTTTAGGATCTTAGTGTTCCTAGAGAAGTAAACATACCGTACAATCTTTTTCCCAAAATGTTGGGCTATGCTCCATATGTTGCAATGGAGTTTCTATTGGACTTCTAAATATGTTTTTTTTGCTGAGTGTTGTGATTGTCAAGTCATTAATCTCCACTGCTTTGCCTGTCTTTTCAGGAAAGATAAACCATCGTGCAAGCTATTGTATTTAACTCCTGAAAGGATTGTGGGAAACCCATCGTTTCTCGAGATATTGAAATGCTTGCATAGAAAGGTACTATTTCTGATTTACTGTAACTTTTTCTGAAAGTTTCTTTTTAACTTTTTGATACTCGACCATCATGCATTGCAGGCACAACTTGCTGGTTTTGTTGTTGATGAGGCACATTGTGTTAGGTATGCTCTTTGGCATCCTTGTATCTGAAGCAAAGATCATGCTAGTATTACTTCAAAAGGAATAAGTATTTATGATGTTGCCACTGCAAAACTACTGTCCTTGTTCCAGATAAAGAAAAGCAAGTTAACTTTTGTATATGCTCACTCTAACTCTTTTTTTTCAAACATTTTCGCATTTTCTGTGTTTCTAGCCTTTCTGTGAAGTTTATAACAGAATGCATTGTTGAAATAACTAATTCTGGAAATGATCCAGTTCCTTCTTTTGGGAGAAGTCAGTGGCACATCGTTAATCATATTAAGCAAAAGGCACACAACTAAAATAACCTCCAACGGAAATTACTATTGGGAGTAAATGGAAGTGTCCATGTTTGGCATGATAGTCAGGTCTTTTAAGCTGGTTCTTGTGTCTGTATCTATTCTTTTAACCTTTATACTATATATTAGCAACTTGAGATATAAGGCAAAAGTTCACCCATGTGATCATTGATTGTGTTTCTTATGAGGTCTTTACTGGATTTGCACTGCTGGTGCCATCTCATGAAAGGAACGTACTGCTGGTTTGAGCTTTTCTCATATATTTGAATGATTGTAAACTAGTAAAGCTTATTGACTGTTACTTTCTTGGTTGTCATTATTGCAGTCAATGGGGACATGATTTTCGTCCAGATTATAGGGGACTGGGATGTCTCAAGCAAAATTTTCCATACATCCCAGTGATGGCCTTAACTGCAACTGCCGGTTCGTAATGTACGGGGACTGATTGAAATGTGCATCCATTGCAGGATATCCTAAAAGCTCTCAGGATCCCCCATGCTCTTGTTCTCGAGACAAGCTTTGACAGACCAAACCTAAAGTATGAGGTCATAGCTAAGACCAAGGAACCACTGAAGCAGCTTGGAGAGCTGCTAAAGAATCGTTTTGCTAATTTCTGTGGCATAGTATGTTGCCTCTCAAAGAGTGAATGTGTTGAAGTTGCAAAATACTTGAACGATAAGTGCGGTAGAAAGATGGTGTACTATCATGCTGGATTAGCAGCCCGTCAAAGAGTAGCTGTTCAAAAGAAATGGCATACTGGAGAGGTCCAGGTTGTATGTGCTACCATTGCTTTTGGGATGGGAATAGACAAACCAGATGTGATAAATTGATATGCACTCTTGGCCTTTCCCTATTTTTATTTTTAGAATCAAGCTGATGTGTTGACAAATAATCGACTAATCCACTTTTCTTCTAATGTTTAAGTTTCACTAATTGGTTTCTTAGTGTGCTTGGAAGTAAACTTTGCTGGTTCCACGGTCCACTGGCCTGCTAAATTGTCAATCTTGGCTATTGATTGCAGGAACTAGCGAATTATGTATTTTTCAAGTCAAATTCTTTCTTCCATGCATGGAACTTGGGTGTGCTGAAATTAAGTTAGACTAGGATAAAGGTCTTTTCTTTACTGTCAGAGTGGCAAATGGCTCTGATCTAACTTGACCTTCAGTTATAATGTTTTTGTCACATTTCATCTTGTTTTTATTGGTTCAGTAATTATTTTTATATGGCATGTGGTCAGCGTTTTGTCATCCACAACACAATGTCCAAGTCAATCGAAAGCTATTACCAAGAATCAGGGAGGGCCGGAAGAGATAATATACCGGCAGTGTGCATTGCTCTATATGCCAAAAAGGATTTCAGCCGGGTTGTGTGCATGTTAAGGAGTGGTCAAGGATGTAAAACCACTATCTTTAAATCTGCAATGGCTCAAGCTAGGAAAATGCAGCAATATTGTGAACTCAAGGTAATCCATTTTGTGTTCTCAACTTCTCTTTAATGATCTCAACTAAGTGATGTTTCTATGTTGTGTTTCCTCTTCCCCCTTTGTTCTATTGATTGTTGTTAGTGTTAGTCTGGCATTAACCAGTCTGGGTGCTGGATCATTAGATGGATCTGTTGGCAACATATTTAAATCATAATGGAACCTTTGGGCTAAATTCATCTTTCATGTACCTGAATGGAGCAAGTCTATTGATAAACATGTGTTAACTCTCTAATTTGCAAAATTTTCAGGATGAATGTCGGCGGCAAACCTTACTTGCACACTTTGACGAGTCTTTGGATCGGAAAGACTGTAAATGCGGTTCTAATCCTTGCCACAATTTTCTCAAAGCCTCTTCATAAAGGTAAACCTTTCAGGTGTCAACTCTCTTGATGGGCGACGGGTACCGACTTACGCATGTTCTTGAGCCACACAGTTCTTCTGATTCCATCATCCGCAATTATTGGAGGACCACATGGTAATGGAGGGGCAAAGGCCCTTAACTAAGGATACAGAATTCTTCAGTTGTGCTGGTCTTGTCATCTCATGTTTGTCTTTTCCTTTCATCTGTTGCCATGTTCTTTGTCTGGAACTAATTATTTTTGTGAGGGGAACGAAAATGTGGCTCGACATATAACCGGAGAGGCTTATGGGAACACACTATCCAGTCTTGACCGAGGAAGAAAAAGTTACTTATTTCAGTTCAGCGAAGATTAACAATGAAATCCAATTATACAAGCACACGGTGCCTTTCTTCTTCTTTCCCGTTTTGAATTAGTGATGAACGCATATCATGACTGCAACTGAAGTTAGTTTACTTGCAGATTCAATTTGTCAAGTCATATATCTTAAGATACAATCGACTGGTTGAGAACCTTTATTAGGGTGTAATCATCAGTTATCCAACTATTGAACACCGCCGGCTTTCTGGTCATCAAGCATTGCACAGGTGGACTGCATTATTCAAGTCATTAGTGGACTGGGGATCTTAGATCCACACTATGTAGTAGTTTTTCACAGAGAACACATGGCAATGCATCTATGATTTGATACTTAGGGATTTAACATGGTTTTATTACTCCTGGGTCAGGCACAACGTCAGATTCATGTTGACTAGGACGTGTCAACGTTAGATTTGAGAGAAAGACTACGGATCAATTCGATTGCGATTCGTGCATCATCGATCGACCGAATCGCTTGAACAGGTTGAAATTCCATGGAGGAGCAGGGCTTGGAGGTAGAGAAAATTGTCTGATCTGTTGATGACGATGGCTATGGAATAGTCAACTTTGGATTTGAATGTGAACGTAGCTGATTAAATTTAGTTCATGGAGCTGATTAAAATTGTCTGATCTGTTCTTCTCTCGTTTCTGAGGCTCTTTAACCACCCCTAATTTCCTCAATTCGTCTATTTCGGTTCCTCCTCGTTGTTGTACGATTCAGCATATGGCAACGTATGCTACCGAAGCTACATAATCTAAAAATGTTGTGCATGGGTGTTAAATGAACCGAAAGGCTTTCTATAGTTCCATTTTGATTTGAGGACGGTTTTCATTTTTCTAGTATCGTACCAATGAGCTCAGAGTTACAAAAATGAGGAAAACTGAAAGGCCCCGGAAGCGAAGCTTCTTTTGTCCTTTCAAAACTTTCACAGTTATGGTTGCTGTTATTTGTAGGATCTTGATGTAAATTGTGAACAAACTTTGGAAACAAAGCTCCAAGCAAATCACTAGCATGAAATCGTAGTGGAAGAAAAAATGGAAAAAAACTTGTGAACAGAACTGAATCAGCTCAATCGGTTTGACTCATTCATCCAATTTTATTCGGTATTCACAGTCGTCCAACTTCAAATCATTTCAGTCCATAAGGTCGTGACTAATTCTGTATATGCAGTCAAACACGAAGCGGTTGCCCTTCAGATTAAATTGCACAATCGAATACATCGACTTTACTTGCCTCTTTTTGTGTGTTATTTCTAATCAATATTCTAAAAACCAAGTTATTTCATGCTAAGTATGTGTTAACAAGTGATTTGACTTGTTAACATGGCCGGCATCAAATATGCTTTAGTACTAAAAAGTTGACAACAAGCTTATCAAACTATGAGTGTACCTTGCGAGTAGCTTTTAACTATTAAAATTTCATTAGTGTAATCTAGTTCATGGTAGGGGAATATCTAAGAGTGACCACAATTGAAATTGCTTCAATTGAAACTTGAATGCACGTCTGATGACCACAATTTGGCATACCAGAGTCAAAGAATCAACCAATTAGATGACCCTGCGAAGTTTTTCATCCAAACCAAATGAGTACAAATTCTGGGCGGGGCTATTTTCACCCTTGCAATGTAGCCAAACGCCAAAGGAAATTTGGTTTCAAGTATGGAAAATGTATGGCTGAGCATCTTCTGCTTTATAGATTCATGTGTAAATGAAACGAGTTTGAAAATTATATGATTGAAGTGATTGCAAAATGCCGATATATACATTTTTTGACATAACCAGATCAAAGAGATGATTGTAGGCTGATGAACACTTTGCGTTCAAAATTCTTCCGAATGAGAAGCTTCATTGTATCGGAAAACTTTTCATTGAAACTCTCGGCTGCAATTCAAATATTATTTGCCGATTCCATAACATTCGCTTTTTCCATGAAAAGAGTCTCTTCCGGTAACAAGATTGCGGCTTTGAAGTGGACATCTAAACAGTAATCTTGTTAACAAATTTGGTTTTATGCTTAACTTCACATACAGAACCACCTACACATCCGGCTCCTGGAAGCATTTTGAGATTCAGCCAAAGCCAAAGTGTAGTGTGATTCAAAGCTTGCAAACGACGACTACACGCCATGAGAAGAGGTCGTTTTATGTCAAGAATCCTATGAAGAGTGTAAAAATACGCAGCCCATGATAAAAGACAATATTGAAGAACCTAGGAACACCATTACGTGGCTCATTCCAGCCCGCATCTCCATCCTGTGGTGTTTGGAGACTTTCTTTGAATTTCATGAAATACAGCTTGAATCTACCCAAGAAGGATGGGATTAACTAATTTTCAATAAATGGAGATATTTGAGATTGTAGCATCACAATTTACCCCATGAAAGATAACGTACATATGCATAAACATCATTTGCACCAATTGCAGGTGGACCGCAATGAACGGAGACTTCGTTAGCTGGCCAATGAAAAGAAAACAAAAGGCTTTGGAGAAGTAAGCAATTAGCAACACTTTCCTTGTTTGTGTTTAGGAACAAAATTTTTGTTAATAAGATTATACTGAAAAGGTGAAGTACCTCAAAAGATGCAATTGCTACTTGGTTATTTGGCAGTACCCAATTAGCAAAATCAGCAATATGCAATAGTGTGCTAGGAGGTGAATTTTAACTTTACAAATTCAATGTCGCATACATGAAAACCGAGCTTATCAAATCAGAAACCTATATGACAACATTCAAAGGATATTATCACACTAATAAACTAAAAGAAAAATTGAGGAGATTGTCATCATGCATCCTTGTATACTTCTTTTCACGTGAAATCTACAGCTCAGATAGTATAAGCAGCCGAGTTAGTCTTTCATAGTTATGGTACGACTGGCAGTGCATACTCCTGCAGAGCCTCATCGAGATTCGAAGTGATATCATTAGAACGCAAGTGCATCAAACAACTCTGCATCAAGGTAACATTCAGAAAAATCAGCAGGCACGCATTTGATTAATAGAAAGGAAGAACCTAATGAGCATAAAGCAGATTCAATTGAGAAAACTACACTCACAAGCATTCAGGAATGTGCTGTTGAGACCAGATCAGGTGTTTGGATTTTCACAAGCATCAAAACTTCCTCAGTTCAATCTAGTTGGCCCACGAGCCACTTCAAGGTTGGCACGCAAGATGGCCCTCAGCTGTTTCGATTCTTCCTTTGCAAAATCCCTCTTCATTTTGATTTGGCTCTGGTATGAAACTTGAAGCTCCTTTGCAAAGTTAGCCAAACCTAGATCAACCATGTGATTAAACGATTCCATGACAACAATACGATCAAACGGGATGCAAACTAATTAGCAAATTCTTGAGCTCCTCGCCCCAGCTTGTTTCACAGAACGGGCAAAATATTGTCCCAAGTATGCACAAGGTTATCGATACAACACATTGAATCGAAGTCCAACATTAAGCCTTAGTCATTACATAGGCTAACTGAACCTATCACAAAAGCATCACCAATTCGCCTTTGATTGATAATCTTTCAAAACAACAGCTTTGTGCTGGTCTACAATTATATATATGACGGACTAGCCATAACTACTTGTCATTTTTTTTTATCACCAACCAGAGAAACTTGAAACTTGACTTTTATTTTAGCTCAGCTTCTTATACTATTGGGAATTCTTGCTCTGTCTTTTAAGATTAAAGAGGAACATCAAGGGAACAATAAGAAACTTGACTGGGTTTTTTATCATCAGAGAAAATCGATTTCTGAACAGAACATCTGTCATTAGTCAAATTTGACACACAAAAATGCTCACAAAGGAACTCAAAATGGCAAAGGATTTCTTAAAAGAAAATATGAATTTTGAACATAGTAAAAAATAGACTTTGGGAGTAGTTTAGAATATTGAGTAGCAAAAGATCATCAGCCTCTAGATGAAATATATAAATCACGGGTTTATCAAGAGGGAAACTGTAAATCACTAGGGAATTCTTATTTACCTATGTTTGATATTTTCATCCTTGCCTCACAAGCCGCTAATCTGTTTGCAGTCTACAAAAGTTGCCAATGGAAGGATAAATGAAAAACACTGCTATAACATAATATGTAGGCAAATTCAGAGTTTCCAAAAATCAATCAAATAGATACCTGGTGCGGAGCAAATCATTCTTAAAATATAGAGCTTCGAGAAAAGTATTACTCTATTCGCTCGCGTTGACCGTTCAAGGATGAAGAATCTTACTAGATGACCAATGCCTTCTATTGACATTTGGGTCTACATTTTGATCTTGGCTAAAGCATCATGTCAGCTTCTATGACCAACTCTCCCACTCCTAGGTGCTCGACCTGTCATGGAAAACCTTCTTGTCAAAAGAAGATCGTGATGAAAAGTAGGTCATGAATCTCAAAAGAAAAATGATTTTTCACTGCTTATTTACCTCTGTTGAGGAAACATCACTCCATGAGTCATAATACAGCTCTGATTCATAATTTCTAAAGATGCGTGTTCCAGATAATTTCAGTATTGCTCATAATGAGTCACAATAAAAAATATTCAAATCAATTAAATTCAAATTTTCAAGTCCCCGAAAGCTGAGTAAGTTTCTTGCAATCTTGTACTACTAGAGAGCGTAACCTCTCACATCCTGGCAAAGTAGCCATTGATTTGCATTCTATAAAATCATCAAAACCTTGAATTTCGACTAGATTGTTGCACCTGACAGCCACTAATTGCTTCAAACACCGTGATTCTGGATAGAGAAGCCTTTTAATGGAATTGCAATCATATATAAATATGCCCTCCAAAAACTCCAAATTCTCATGGCCTTGAATTTCGACTAGGTTATTGCACCCCTCAGCACGTAATCGTTTCAGATGAATTAATTGTGAAAGGTCTAATCTTTCAATGGATCTGCACCTTTTTATTGAAAACTCTTCCAAGTTCTTCAATCCGTCGAGCTTAAACGATATCCGATTATCAAACACAATTTTGCATTTCAAGGGTCTTGAGGAAAGCTCGGGGTCTTCAAATAGATGGCATGCCTGAAGATGGTGTTTTCTTCGGTAGATTAGACAAGCCTTTAGCCCCATGAAACCTTGAATCAAGAGATATGTTAAATCTGAAGGAAACGTTGCGGCGACCGGAGCTTCTCACAGCCTGATAGGTCAAGGCTTTGGAGAGAAAGATTCCAGATGCTTTCTAGGAGGTCAGATATCGGTGCGAAATCGATATGGAGATTCTTGAGTGAAGACAAGTCACCAATTTCACTAGGAAACTTTTCATTCCCAGCAAAAACTATGGCGAAGATGTTGCAAATTCCTTAAATCCCCAATTGAGCTAGGGATTTCTCTTAGTGACTTACAATTTCTGGCACTCGGTGTCTCCAGCTTCGTCAGAGAACCAATAAACATTGGGATCTCTGTAATACGAATAAAATCTAAAGAAGGTTGTTCTAATTCCTTTAATTCGCCCACTTCCTCTGGTAGCTCCTTGAGACGTTGACATTCACTCAAGTCCAAGGAAACGAGGCTCGTGAGTTTGCCAACAGAAGGGTGGAGATGCTCCAGTCCGGAACAACCACTCAAGGTGAGGATCTTCAACTGTGTGAAAGCTGAGAGATCAGGAGTACATCTTAAACAATAGCACCAGCTAAGGACGAGAACTTGTAGCCGCTTTGCCGTCTACACAAAAAGAGGAGACTAAAGCTATCAAAAGAATGAGTGGGGGATCGGCTAAACAAAAACAAAACAAAACCCAAAAAATCAGAGAGAGAGAGAATTGTCTTCTTTTCCCCATCTTACCGTGATCAAACTCCATCCTTCCCAATCCTCTGTGATGTCCAAGCTATCTAATAAATGCAACACCGATAATTTCGGTAGATGCAAATTGGTCATCGAAAGAGACAAATCGCTTCCATAGACAATCCACTGAAACCATCTTACTTCAAAAAGGAGCTCGTTAGAGTCTCCGCTTGAAGCCGCCTACATCTAGTAATCGAGCCGTATATGTGAGACTCCCACTGTATCAAATCAATCCGTAGAAGGTGTAAATTGACTTTTCAACTTTTCAGTTTTTGCTACTTTTTTAAAATTTTTGGATTTGCACGATTTGTTGTCATTCTATCCTTCCCGTATATAAATATGAACACGTGAACTCACATTAATTTTTTTTTTCGACGACCTTTTGAAATTTTTGAAAATAAAGAAAAAAATAGCTATTGCTTTAAAACAACTAAGGCAAATGCACCTCAATGTTTTATCTTTTGCTTTTTTTTCAACTTTTGTAGCTCGTGCACTTTGATTTTTATCTAAGACGAAATACATGAAACCATTTTACAACATACAAATGTTTACTTGTAAATTTTCATATGACTTGTGTATAATTTTTCAAAAGAATTTATCAAAGAGTGCCGGTGGGCCACTTGTAAGTAGCTAAGGAAGCACCCGATTTTCATTTCATTAACTATATTTGTGGAGTGTTTAATCATTTTTTTTGAAAACTGAAACTTTTCTTTTTGTAAAGTATGTTTAAAAAGAGATGTGGTGACATTGGTTAGCAATACACTTTTTAGATTATAAGCAATATTTTTAAGCCAAGCCTACCATATGAAAGTTTCTGGAGAAATATCACTTATTTTTATTTACCAAAAAAAATTTGAAGATACATATGTCGGTTTGCATAAGAATGGCATTGTTTCTTTTTGCATCTTATAAGTCGAAACATACAGTTATAATTTCCTACTAAAACAGGTCATTTTAGTTGAATATGGTGAAAAAAATCCCATATGGCTTTAATTGACTTTAATAATAGGGTTATTGTCACGAAATCCCAAACTGGTACACCTGTGACAAATTTACCCCAAACTAATTTTTTGACCATTAAAAACCCCAAACTGGTACACTTGTGATAAATTTACCTCAAACTACTTTTTTTTTACTACCAAAAACTCCATTAATTTTTCGATCACTAAAAACCCCAAAACCGATACATTTGTGACAAATTTAACCTTCATTAGTGTTCGTTAAATTGAATTAATATCACGAAAAATCACAAATTGATAAACTTGTGACAAACACAGTGGTAAAACCCCAAACTGATAAACCCGTTAACTATCACGTGTAATCAAACTTAGCAATTTGACAGTAAAATTTATTAGTTCGGTTCAAGTAACATGTGTATATGTATATATATCTATACATGTCCTCTATGTTTTTGCACTATAAAAAGTCCAAGAATGGACTGAAGCAAAGGGACAAAATAACCCGAGTGAAAGGAGAGGGAAGGAATACGCTGAATGAATACCATCATTAACAAGATGAAAGGTATTTATCTGAATTTGATATGGTTTCCACATTGTGAATTTGTCATCTTTCCATGACATGGGTAGGATGTTGGTGTTGCGAAATTGCAAAATATCATAGTCTATGCAGTAAGTTACGCCGAAAAGTCTCATTTCAAATTCAAAGTCTTGTTTCTTTAATATCGCCAAGAGACCTTTCATTTGACCAGATAAAACCTGCACCAGAGAGCAGAGTTCACAGGTTAGTAAAATAAGGGTGTATGTTCGCAAATCTTGATTGATTTTCCTTCGTGAAGATTGGAAGTGAAATTCACCGCAAAAAATGTAGTAGGACCTCTTACCTTTTAGGGATTTCAAATCTTTTTTCCTTCATGCTCAAAGATCCTCAAATACTTACGTGATAAATATTGCACTCATGGGCAAATGCGTATATTAATGATTCTATTTCATCTTTTTACGTGTTTCAATATTAAAATTTAAATTTTTTTTATCCTATAACAACCTTCCTAAAGGATTGTTCAGATCTTGAGATACCGATACATTTCCACGTACACAATTTCTTTGGCATAGTTTACCAGTAATTTCTTTTCACATTAATTATTCTTTTAAATATTTCATAATAAAAATAACTTGCTAATCTTGCCAATATCAATTTTATGACACGCATGCGATGCGCGTGCACATTCGTCAGTAAATGCGTATCATAACCTATAAGACCGCACGGCATTCAGACGTTATTTTAGACTCCATCGGGGTACATTACATCACGTCTAGCTAGTGTAATCTATTAAGTATAATGAGTTACTAAAACAAGCCTCATCACAACATTGCAATAGCCAACAAGCATGCGAGAAGTTTATAAGTCATGATAACGGTCTCATAAAAAGAAAGAGACGCTCATTTAGGCACATAAAAGAGTTGTGCGCAATCATATATAAATGATATAATACACATATGAGAGCGTTATTCATAGTAATATAAGCATGATCCGATGTGTTTTTGAGTACCATACGCCCTCACTTTGAATAAAATTCCTTGTTCCAATTAGTCCAATTGAAAACCCTAATCAAAATAACCTTATCTTTTATCAGTCAATGATCAAATAACTTTGGTCAATATAAAAGAATACAACCATAAAATGTTTGTGTCAAATTTCCGGATTTCTATGTCACAACCAATGTGCATAAGAGCAAGCAGAAACCATATGCGACTCACATATGATTTGGTCTTGGCTAGTGTCGACCTTCCTCTTATCTTCCTTCACATTGTGAAGCAACCAAGAAAAGCTTCAGGAGACCAAGAAGACAGGAGGAAAGGTTTGCAGAATTTACAGATTGACCTGAACTGCTACTGCGGCGCTTGCGTCGTCCCTTCAAACGTGGAAAGTTTGAATCCGTAGGGCCTTTCAAACCCAAGAAGAGAAGCTATTTGGACCTAAAACAAAGTCAAGCTAAAAAAAAAAAGGTTGTTTCGAGATCAGTTAAGCCAATCCCGCCTGACCCGCCTGACCCCTTGAAGTAAAGCTTCGAATATATCGGTCGCCCAACCATACGTGCAAAAAGAAGGAAAATATGGGGAAATCCTGATCGATGGACGGCTCTAGAGGAAAATTTTTTGCATGGCCTATGGACAATATCATCTCGATCATTAATTAAACAGGCCATTTTGTGTGGCCCATATGATCGGCGATCAAGATGGGTTTCACCTGTCCGGCGCACGGACCCGTGCGATACTTTGTTCGATCGATCCCGGGTGGAAGCGCTCGGGCTTACAGGAGATTCCATGGCCGATGATCAAGGTAGGCCCAAACTCACCAACGGCCTAGGCACTATTTAGCTACTAAAATGGCATGTGCAAATAGTCTAGTTGAGTTAGGTTCTCTCAGGTCGACCCCCGCAGCCCACCCATATCAATCTTTGATGCATTTGGCGTCTAAAAATTTTACCTAAGTCAGTAATCTCACGTCACGCAGCCAGTGAAGATAATGGCTCAATTTCGCAAATTAAACATAGATGGCTCGATTAAATACAAAATTACCCCTTTTTTTTTCTTCTTTTCAAAGGAGCGGCATGTATATTTATTCCGTTATAAATATTCAATTATCTCAAAATATACATGTGTTTCATGCAAAAAGGCGACCCATGCTAGCCACTCCTCCGGGCGTAAATAAAAGAGTTTTACATACGATATATGTCGCAATTGGATAACACGCCATTCAAAAGTTCGCTCAAACTGCGAATCAAACTCGTATTCTCGTGGAAGACAAGTCGTCCCTCAGCCACTACACCAATTACCTCGGTGATCGATTCGTATTTTATTTTTTATTTTTTTTTGGTCGAATTTTTCATATTTTAGTTAACCCACCTTTAAAAAATTGAATTTCGAAGTGGATAAGCTCGCCACGTGTGCGTCCGGGCTTCATCATTACATTTAGAGATATACAAAGGACGCCAGAAAAAGGGGATTTAAAATATGCCGTCCCCCCCCCCAAAAAAAGAGTGATTAGGGTTTCTTCCTCCCCTGTCTCCGCTTCCGCCCGAGCCAAAGGCGACTTGGAGTTCGCCGATCACGACCCTCGCTCTCCATTTTCCGGCTCCGGCGATCCGCATTCCCTCCGGTAACGGCTCGCCTGCTGTTCTTCCGCTTCCGTTTCTTCCTCTTTGGTTGCTGCATCATTTGCTCGTTTGTTCCTCTAGCTGCTACACTGGTCGAACGGGCAATTCGTTGTTGGGTTGCGTTTTTAGGCTGCGCAGTTGAGTTCGCCTGGATTGGACTCGATTGTCGCAGTTTTTCAGATTTATTTTCCGTCGATGATCGAAGGGTTCATTGGGTAGATAGGGGGGGAAAAGAGGGTATGATCTGATTTGAACGAATTGGAGTTACGGGGAATGTTGAGGTGGTGGGATGAGATTGGAGTGTTTTTTGCTCTCGTGGGGTGTGGCTTTTTAAGTGGGTGGCGCGAGAATGGTGGCGGCTGTTTGGTTTGAGTTTGTTGATTTTGTTGTACTTCCCAGTTCAATTAACTTACTGTTATTGAGCACCTTAGGAGGATGACTGAGTTCAGCGTGCGTATTGAGTGCCTCTTTAGCTAGCAGCTGGGCACTTTTAGAGGGTCATTTTGCATACTATGTATAGGAGAACTGTGAAGCGTTACGGTTTTAAGGTATTGGGTTACATTTGTTGTGTTGGTGTACTCCCATCGACTATTCTTCGTGTCGTCTGGTGCAGTGATCCCGAGCGCATGAGGTAATCTTTTTTTTTTTTTCCACGGTTCTTGCTATGGGTTGGCTAGTTTTAACCAAATAATGGCATGAGTATGATAACTTTAATCAGACTTCTTAAGGGCATGTTTGTTTGTACCTAATTAAAAGAAAAAAAGTACTTTTCTGGTTTTCTGCCAAAATGTGAAATACTATTCAAATTTCAGAAAATTTTGAAAAAGTTGTATGTGAATTTACATGTCAACATTTGAGTTCTGTAAAAGTTTCACGAGTTTCAGATTTATAAAAAGTTAAAGTGGGTGAGCTGCAATATTTGGATTAAGCAAAACTAAACATGTAGAAGTCATTCCCGACTTGCCCTAAGCTTGGACAGGTTTTACAGCTTTTTCTCCTAGTTCTCCCTAAGTTCTTCAAAGCCTGCTTGCACTTCCCCACCCTGGTTCAATCGCAGAGGACATCCAATCCAATTGCTAAATTGGGTTCTTCGCTTTTCTCTCTATATAACTTGGTTGAATTCTGGCTCTTTGGTCTTGGTGCTTAGAAATGAGCCTTCAGATGAAGCTTCTTTTTTTGGAGAATTGAGAGCAAGTTTTTTTGGTGAATGGTTCTGAGAGTACTTGGAGTGTGTCATTTTTGGTCCTGGCTGCTTTGTTGTTCTGTATGGATGATAAACAGGATTCTTTATGATGCTTGTCATCTCTAAAGAGTCTAAACTAATGTTTTTATCCTTTGTGGGACAGTTCTGCTTCCATGGAATGGGATGATAAAATCATCAAACAGCCGGAAGAGGAAACTCATGAATCGTGGATCCTATCTCTTCACTCTCTGTCTGATTTATCCCACATTTCGCCAATTGTATTCTTGTACCTCATCAAAGAATGTTATGCTTCTGGTATAACAATGCTTTCCCCTTCAAAAGTCTCTTGCCGTGTTTATATGCAGTATATGCAAGGAAATGACTTTTCTAGTGCTCCTATATGCATCGGATGATCGACTTGCCTGCATCTTCTGGTTATACGTCAACTTTTTCTTTAACTTCTCTTCCAAAGATGAGGCTCTTATTTAGATGCTACTTTTATTTTAAGAACAAACTGAACCTTTGAGCCATGTCAGACATTTGTCCTCAGATCTCAACAATTAGAGGACACACATGCAGTACATAGTGCATCTCAGTATTTACGACTACTGTCACGCTGCACAGAACATTACACTTTTTGATGAGGAATAATTGGTCATTTACTGGATGTTGCTATCCTTCAAGTCTTTCCATAGATGCTTGGAATCCACTTGGTTTATGGCTATCTGGACTTCCTTTCTTAGACATATTGCCTTTTGCTTCAATGTTTAGGTACCTTGAAGGCAACTAGAAAGTTCGGGGTACTTCAACATCAAGTTCATCAAGTATTAAATAATGGGCCCCAACCTGGACCCGCTACTTTTGTCATACACTGTCTCTATGCACTACCCATATTTGACATTCACTGTGAGGGATTCAGTCACTTGATAATATCTTCTCTCCGTCGTTTTCTGGAAGCTGACCTTGCGGACTCCTTGCAAGCAAAGGACTTAGCTGCGCATTTATTTGTTGATATGGTTCAGGGATATGTAAATCATGATGAGAGGATACTTGTGAAGGTAGTAGAAGTGTTTGACGTGAGACTGACAAACCTCGAGAATGTCATATGCTAACTTAAAGCTACAAACATTAACTTTAGACCAGTTACTGCACTAACATTTCTTGAGCAATATATTTTCAAGTTGATAGAGTCCCAGTCCCATATGACAGCAGTCACTTGATAATATCTTCTCTCTGTCGTTTTCTGGAAGCTAACCTTGCGGACTCCTTGCAAGCAAAGGACTTAGCTGCGCATTTATTTGTTGATATGGTTCAAGGATATGTAAATCATGATGAGAGGATACTTGTGAAGGTAGTAGAAGTGTTTGACGTGAGACTGACAAACCTCGAGAATGTCATATGCTAACTTAAAGCTATAAACATTAACTTTCGACCAGTTACTGCACTAACATTTCTTGAGCAATATATTTTCAAGTTGATAGAGTCCCAGTCCCATATGACAGCAGTCACTCTGTTGGAGCACTTTTCTATCCGCCAATCTGGTAAATCCTTCCTTTTTGCTATGATGGAAAAGAAAGAATTCAGGGCTGCAGAGAAGTGGGCCACATTTATGGGCAAGCCAATGTTATGTGTACTT